>VDFB02252616.1:32072389-32123416 GCA_007258455.2 Sequoia sempervirens
GGTAATGAGGACAAAGTTCCTGTGTTTATCAGGCATAAAGGAAAAGAAGTTTTTTATTAGCATAGAAGTGGTCAAGTCTGGAGTAAATTCTGGAGTGACCCTGCTGGAAATTACACCAAGTATGCCAAATCCTAGGATTCGTATCCTTAGTACCAGCCAAGGGGTCAAAAAGGTGTTTAGAATTTAACATTTTATTCCAATGCACTTTCTCCAGGTCTTTCCACACAAAAGGAAGGCCACCAAGTTTGTCTTCTTGGGATTTAAACATGTTGAAGTCCCCCCCATAAGCCAGGGGATATTAGGAAGGGCAGCTAACCAGTCCCAGAGACTCGCACGCTCCTTGAAGTCATTCAAGGCATAGATAGAGCATATGCCAAACACATTATTATTGTGGTTCAGGGTAACCCACACCGCCCTATTACAGGGGGATATCCCATAGTTAGAGATGAAATTCTCCCATCTAGAGCTGATCAGAAGGGCAACCCCACCCGTACCCTTTTGGTGGTTGGTATAGAATTTGATGGCATCTTTCCAAAGGAAATTGAGATTGGAATCCAGAGTGTAACCAATAGCTTTAACTTCTTGCAGCATAAGGAAGTCCATGGACTTGCAGGTGTCAAGAAAATGTTTAATGATCCATTGTCTGTCAGGGGACTCTAAACCCCTAATATTCCAAGAAATGCAATTCATGAGGAAACATTCGGGGGGGAGAACAGTTTTTAGTGGGTCCTTGAGTTTGGGCTGAGACACTGTTATGAATGTCCCTTAGCACTTTCTTGGAGGGGTTCTTATTCTTGGAGCCTAATTTCCTTCCTCTACGTTTAGTCAAGGTGGGGGCATCTTTAAACTCATCTTCATTATCAGATTCATCAGGGGACAAAAAGTTCATGTCCATGATATGCTTTTCGGTGTGAACATTTGAAACAAAGGGGTAGATGCTGGTGGGGATGACCTCGAGCAGGCAGTCTTCACCAAGCTCGTGGAAGACTTTAGGGGGGAAGCTCTGAGGAGGAGGATGGTCAGAACAACTAGCTGAGTGTTCCATGAGGGTTAAACACGAGGGGTAGGAAATATTTAGGGTTTCATTACTAGAGGCTTCATCGAGGAAGACTGAGACAGAGGAGGGCTGAAGGCAGAGGGAAAGGGGGTTCTCTAAAGATGACAGGGATTGCTTATTATATTTTCATCTACGCTTGTTGGAGATTTTGGCCAAGGTTAGGGGCCCTGAATTATGAACAGTATTCACCAGGGGTAAAGAGTCAGCCAGGAGAGAGGCAGGGGAGGGGACAGGAGGAGGGGGCGGGGTGTTGGTGGTCAGCAGGGGGGAGGGATTAGCGGGAGCAATAGCAAGGGAAGATTTGTTCAAAGAGGAGTTCGTGTTGGGCTTGCTAATTTTTGGTGAATCATGGGTATCCGAAGGTTTAGGTTGCGAGGGTTTCTTCCTAATGACGGGGCAGTCCTTCCTCAAATGACCTTCTCTTCTACACAGGAAACACACATTCAGCCCCCCGAGGATATCAATAGGGCAAGAGAAATTATCTTCCGAGATGTAAATGTTAATCTCAAAAGGAATTTCTAATCCTGGATTCAGCGAGATAAGAATTCTAGCATCCATATGAGGGACCAAATGGATAATGTCGTCCATTCGAATGATCTTTCCAAGTGGTTCAAGCATTTGTGGGAGAAAACGCCATAGGAAAGTCAATATTTGTTTAACCAAAATCCAGCATGGGGCCGAGAGTGCAAGGACTTCCTCATGTATGGCCTCGGGCAACCAAGCCAAAGCGCGAAAAGAAGTGGAGCCAACAAACTAGTATTGTTTTTTGAGCACTTCAGTTTGAGCTTCATGTTTAGTAAAGAAAATAATAAATAACCCTTTCTGTATCTGACGACAAAATGAAATATGATATCCAAGTTTCAGGTTCCAGTAGTTGTGGAACCAGTCATCAAGGAATTTCCTAGGAGGACATTTATCCACTTCAACAGCAAAAAAGAAAATGGCAAAATTTCTTAACCTATTCTTCTCCTTACCAATTTCCTCTAACATTTCTGGATTGGGAGAAACAGAAAAAGATAGTGGAGCAACACCAGTGACCTTACCGGAATCGGCGGCTTCATTTGAGTTTGACAAAGAAAACCTTGCGCTCACGTTGATGGGGTTACCAGCGTTAGCCACCGCCTCGGAGAAAGACTTGGGTTTTGAAAGCAAAGGGTTAGAGTTGGGACAATCTAGATAAGGAGATCCAAAATCCATCGAAGCCCTAGGAGCCATCGAAGAGGAAATAGGGGGTACGGCCTCTGCCGAATGGCAGAGGGATGAAGAGGCAGATGCATTCAACATTAATGCATAATAAAGAGGGAATTAAAGAGGATCGCGCACACCTGTGCAGGCCCCACCACCGGGGGAGGGCAGTTGCCAGTCGGCGAAGAACGCTAGAGACCGAAAAACGCCAGTAAAAAATCTAGTTCATAATGTTTCATTTCTATTACATATATTTAGATTTTTTTCTAATAAAATAATGTAATAAATATATTGTTAAAAAACCTAAATATATTATAGAATATGTAATGTTATATATAAATTTAAGTTTTTTTATATTATATTTATATTTTATTTATTACATTATATTTTTAATAAATAATATTACATATTCTATAATATATTTACAAAATAAACATAATATTCTAATAATATATAATATATAAACATTATATTAAAATACATAATTATTTAATTTATAATATTATTATATCAATCTATAATATATTCTAATATAATATATTGTATATTTATATAAAAATATTATATATATTTATTACATTATATTTTTAATGCATAATCTATAATATATTTAAAAATTATATTACCCTATACTTAAAGAAAAAAAACAAATCTAAAATAAAAAATTATATACACATTTAATTTGGAAACTTAAAACTAAACAGCTAAAAAGAAGAATATAAAATCATTAAAAGAAGAATATAAAATCATTAAAAATAAATAAATGACACCTAAAACAAAACAAAAAAAAAGTACCTGACACTGCAGCACACCGCTGGTTTGCACGGATGGTCAGGGATGCAGAGGCATCGGCATAGCATGCCCCATGCTGTTTTGGGGGCTGGATAGCCTTTGCCCTATCTATGCAGGGGATAATTTGCACCCGCGGGCATGGATGGGCATCCGATGGACTGCCATGCCTGACACACCTGCCGTAGCGCAGCTCCTCTGGCTTCCTCGTTTCTCTCGCCAACGTGCGGCTCAGATGTCCCTTCAGTCAAACATACCACCGTGCTGTCAGAGTACAGAAATAAATATGAGTGGATATGCACTTTAAACGAAATTTAATCCGTGTAAAATTTAATCCGTGTAAAAAAACGAAGTCTGCTTAAAATTTTAGGTAATTTCATGGAAAAAAAAGAACCAAGTATTTATTTTCGCTGAAAAACTCTAAATAGCATGAAAAATATAATTTATGTTTTTTTTTTTAATTTATACATTATTAAATAAAATAAATAATCTATATATATATATCTATCTTTTAAAATTTTAAAAAATAAAATAAGTGTTTAAATCAATTTTGTATTTATTTTTATAATTAACGTATTTTTTATTAATTAATATATTTTGATATTAATGTTAAATTTTGAGTAAATAGAATAGATAAGAATATTTAATTTGTTCTTTTCCATAAAAATAAATTTAGTCAATGAAAATGTTCTAAACTTTATATTTGGTGTTTTAAATAGTCTATATGAGAAGTATTGCTTGAGCTGGGCTCTTTAGTAATTTAAATTATTATTAAAATTTGATATTTTTATACATATATAAATAATTATGTCAGCAACAAGGTGTAGTGTAATTTAATGATGTTAACATGTTAAAAAAAAATACTATCTTCAAACTTAAATTTAATAGTCATTTACACATCAAAGTACATGTTTTTAAAAATATATTATAATTAATTTACTTTAAAGGTAAAATTAAAATTCCCATGGAAAAGTAAAATAGTTGATGCAAAATAAATAACATAGTTGAATCCAAAAAACACTCTCTTATCATAATGGACTATGAAAACCTAGTTCTTGTTAAACTAAAAATTAAGTAAATAAAATTTAATTACTATTATATAAATACAAATATTTCTTCAAATAAAAGAATTAATAATATAAATAAAATAAAATAATTTTGAAAATAGTTGTAAAATAAAATAAAACAAGAAAGCATAAATAATTAATGATCTATTTAAACAAAAAATATACAATTAGGTCAAGATAGTTACCAATTTATTTTCAAAAATAATTAATGTTAGTTTTTTCTATTTTAAAACATGGTGATTACATATATTTTTGGTAGGTTAACAAGTATTCTCTTTAAAAAAAGTAAATAAAATTCAAAAAAATGAAAAAAGTTGTAAATAAAACTCAATTAATATTATAATTAGATTATTTTATCACTCTTAGGTTATTTTATTGACTTAAGAGTTATTTTACTTTTTACTTTAGAGTTATTTAAGGATTATTTTATGTTATTTATATTATAGGTGCCTCAAAAGGATATATCTGAATGCAGAACATATATTTATAAAATATAAAATAACTCTTATGTAAGAATATAGAAACTTGTTATGTATTGATTTTATTACTAACACTAAATATCTTTATCCATTATAACTACTCATAATTTAATATTCAAAACCAAAAATCTAATAATCCACAAAATTATGCAAATTTTAAATATTAATTATACTAAATCATAAATTTATATCATTTTATTAATCTAGACTAAATTTAAATAAATTTTATTTTCCTTTATTCATACACTACTATAGATATATGTTAAGTACATTTATCTAAAAACCACCAAGAGATATCATTTATGCTTTCTCTATTTTATTTCATTTTACAACTATTTTCAAAATCATAAATGATATAAAATAATCCTTAAATAGTTCTAAAGTAAAATTAAATAACTCTTAAAATAAATAAAATAATTCAAAAATAGAATCAATAATATAATTAAAATAAAATAATTTTAAAAATAATTGTAAAATGAAATAAAATAATTCCTAAATAATTCTAAAGTAAAATCAAATAACTATTTAAGTAAATAGAATAATTCAATATTGATATCTCTCGGTGGTTTTTAGATAAATGTACTTAACATATATCTATAGTAGTGTACGAATAAAGGAAAATAAAATTTATTTAAATTTAGTCTAGATTAATAAAATGATATAAATTTATGATTTAGTATAATTAATATTTAAAATTTGCATAATTTTGTGGATTATTAGATTTTTGGTTTTGAATATTAAATTATGAGTAGTTATAATGGATAAAGATATTTAGTGTTATTAATAAAATCAATACATAACAAGTTTCTATATTCTTACATAAGAGTTATTTTATATTTTATAAATATATGTACTGCATTCAGATATATCCTTTTGAGGCACCTATAATATAAATAACATAAAATAATCCTTAAATAACTCTAAAGTAAAAAGTAAAATAACTCTTAAGTCAATAAAATAACCTAAGAGTGATAAAATAATCTAATTATAATATTAATTGAGTTTTATTTACAACTTTTTTCATTTTTTTTCATTTTATTTACTTTTTTTAAAGAGAATACTTGTTAACCTACCAAAAATATATGTAATCACCATGTTTTAAAATAGAAAAAACTAACATTAATTATTTTTGAAAATAAGTTGGTAACTATCTTGACCTAATTGTATATTTTTTGTTTAAATAGATCATTAATTATTTATGCTTTCTTGTTTTATTTTATTTTACAACTATTTTCAAAATTATTTTATTTTATTTATATTATTAATTCTTTTATTTGAAGAAATATTTGTATTTATATAATAGTAATTAAATTTTATTTACTTAATTTTTAGTTTAAGTTTTCATAGTCCATTATGATAAGAGAGTGTTTTTTGGATTCAACCGTGTTATTTATTTTGCATCAACTATTTTACTTTTCGATGGGAATTTTAATTTTACCTTTAAAGTAAATTAATTATAATATATTTGTAAAAACATGTATTTTGATGTGTAAATGACTATTAAATTTAAGTTTGAAGATAGTATTTTTTTTTAACATGTTAACATCATTAAATTACACTACACCTTGTTGCTGACATAATTATTTATATATGTATAAAAATATCAAATTTTAATAATAATTTAAATTACTAAAGAGCCCAGCTCAAGCAATACTTCTCATATAGACTATTTAAAACACCAAATATAAAGTTTAGAACATTTTCATTGACTAAATTTATCTTTATGGAAAAGAACATTTCTAATTATAAAATTAAATATTCTTATCTATTCTATTTACTCAAAATTTAACATTAATATCAAAATATATTAATTAATAAAAAATACGTTAATTATAAAAATAAATACAAAATTGATTTAAACACTTATTTTATTTTTTAAAATTTTAAAAGTTAGATATATATATATATATAGATTATTTATTTTATTTAATAATGTATAAATTAAAAAAAAACATAAATTATATTTTTCATGCTATTTAGAGTTTTTCAGCGAAAATAAATACTTGGTTTTTTTTTTCCATGAAATTACCTAAAATTTTAAGCGGACTTCATTTTTTTACACGGATTAAATTTTACACGGATTAAATTTCGTTTAAAGTGAATATCCACTCATATTTATTTCTGTACTCTGACAGCACGGTGGTATGTTTGACTGGAGGGACATCTGAGCCGCACGTTGGCGAGAGAAACGAGGAAGCCAGAGGAGCTGCGCTACGGCAGGTGTGTCAGGCATGGCAGTCCATCGGATGCCCATCCATACCCGCCGGTGCAAATTATCCCCTGCATAGACAGTGCCGACTTACGCTACTTGCCCACTAAGTACCTTTACTTTGCCACCAAAGGCCACATGACAGTACTTTTTTGGTACAACGCAAGTCTGCAGAGACTTACTTTACCATACATAAAACATTTTCTAATTCGAACCCCACTAAGATATTCAAAGACATTGATCTTTTAACTAATTATCAATCCGTATCTTTGAATTTTGAAGCAAAGTTGTGTACCTTTGTTTAACCTTTGTAGAAAACACTCAAGTGCCTTGTGACATTCCATCATTTATTGTCAGAAGGACGGATCCCTAGAAATTTTTCATGTACTTACTCACCAAAATCCAAACGCTAAAGAAAGGATAAACAAAAACTGTCGGCTCACCAAGTGCCATGTGGCATTCCATCATTTATTGTGAAAGGGAGGAGTCCTTGGAAATTTTGCATGTACCTACTCACTAAGTTTTCCATGGTTATTGATGCCGCTAACTTTTCCAGCTCAGCTGGCATGCCACTTGCACACGCTCAACTTTGTTAAATACCCACGTCCCGGTTTTATCCTGGGAAATATAGGCTCTGTATTGTTTATCAATGGAGCAGGTTCCTGCGCTCTGTTTGTTTTTCGCTCTCTCCGTTTCGCTTGCTTGTGCTGAAGTAGAGAATGTTCTGTCTTTAAATGCAAACCCTCCTCTGGAAAATGGACTGTCATGGACGTTTTATAAGTGCAACTGCCCCAAACTGGAATCTATTGTCCAGAAACGGATCAGGTTTTATTTAAAGAAGGATATTACTCAGGCCGCCGGGTTGCTACGTCTTCACTTTCATGCCTGTTTTGTTCAGGTTGGGTTTTAAGTTATTTATTTCTTTCATTATGTTTGTTTGTTGGGTTGCTGTTAATTGAAAGCTGTTGCACAGGGCTGTGACGCTTCGGTTCTGCTAGATGGATCAGCAAGCAGGCCGAGTAAGAAAGAAGCTCCTCCAAATTTGATGCTGCAGAAAGCTTTTGAAGTAATAGACGACATTAAAGAGCATGTGGAGAAGGCCTGCGGTGTCATCGTGTCATGCGCGGACATCACTGCTCTGCCAGCTTGCGACCCTGTCTCAGGGGTAAGTTTATTATTACTATTTTAAAGCAATCTAAATATATTCAGATTTTTTTTTTAAAGTAATTAAAAGCATGAAGTTTCTACAGTTTTATTAACAATTTTATTATTAATATTTAGATCAAATTTCAGGATCTATTATTAGAATGAGGTAGGAAGAGAAGAGAGAAATCTTGGTGAGATGATATAGCAAGATAAGGGAGAAATCTTAATCATGAGGATGAGATAGCAAGAGAAAAAAGAAATTGGTTGAGATGAGATAACAAAGGGAGAGAAATCCCAATCATGAGGATGAGATAGATAAGAGAGAAATAGGTTGAAATGAGATAGTAAGAGAAGATAGAAATCCTGATTATTAAGATGAAATAGTAAGAGAAGAGAGAAATCCTGATGAAATAGTAAGAGAAGAGAGAAATCCTGATGAGATGAGATAGCAAGAGGAGAGAGATCCTAAAGAGATGAGAAAAAAGAGAAGAGAGAGAAATCCTAATCATCAAAATGAGATTGTAAGAGGAGAGAAATCCTAATGAAAAGAGGGGAAAAAAAAGGTAGCAAGAAATCCTGATGAGTTATGATAAAAAAATGAGAGATATATCCCAATCAGTATATTAGTAAGTGGGGCCTCTACGATTGGACGGTAAGTAATCTTAATGAATGAAATCTGTAGTCAATGCATTGTGCTTGACTGAGATATTCACAACGAATCGGCCACCATAAGCTCTTGTTGGTACGACACGTAGGGATAAATTCTTTCCTGGGTATAACAAGTATACTTGTGCCACGTATTCCTCACGTGAAAGGCGGCGTGTGGGTCTTAAATTACCCACTAAATTAGTGATAGCCGTACCGCACAGCAGGCCATTTACTTGGCGGGTAACGGATATTGGCTCCCGTTACGAAGATCTTTCGTGCAAAAACCCTTTTTTGGTTTCTTTTTCTTTAAAAATGAATAGTTTTTATTTCTATTTCAGTTGAATGCATGAATAATTCCTTTATCTGTAGGTTTTCAATCAATCAGAATTTATTGATTTTCAAATCCATTTTATGTAATGGGAAAAATTGATTTCAAACCATTTTGTGTTTTTTAACGGGCTTTTGTAAGAGCATGGTATGGAGCAAGCAGAAAGCCATTAGCCATCTTGTTAGTGCCAACCAACAAGAAATTTGTTCTAAAAAATTTGGTTTTCCAAGGACGCTGTCAAACTGTCTCCATTTTCAAGGTTTACAATTTAAAAGAAAAAATACTTATTCTAGTTATAGTAATTTATTTTATAAAGACTTATTAACTAAATGTTTTATTTGCATTTATAGTTAAATGGGATGATAGCTGGAACCCAAAATCCAGAAAGCGGCACAAATACTAATAAATGTTTGCAATTTGCTAAACTGGAAAGTCTCACTCTGGTCGGCGGAGGTCATATCAATGAACATGGAGAAAAATTGTGGGCTGACCTATGTAAGCGGTTCAAGAAACAAGTGAGTAACAACCTTTTATTTACCTAGGTAATAGAAATAATCTTTTCAGTTTATATAGGGGAGAGGATTCAGTAGTTGAGCATGTTTCAATAGTTGAGAATGTTTTTGTTAATATAATGCCTAATAGTTGTTTATATAATGTCAATAGTTGTTTATATAATGCCAATAGTTGTGACTTTACTACCCATAATTAAACAAAATGTATTCTTTTGATCTAAAAAGCAACCAATCATGTGATGCCACATCAGCGCTCAATTACTGGTGATGTGAATGCACAAGTATTGGTAAGGGGTTTAGACGGTGCCTTTTTGGACACCTTGACAAAAAGCATGCTGATGTGGCATCATATTTGATGATGTGGCCCCGAAACTTTTGTTATAAGCAGGGGACTTGCCAAGTAAGCTGCTGTAAAAAAATTGGAGTGATTGAAATTTCCAAGTAGGATTTTGAGGAACGCGAAGTTAGGTGCACAACTACTGGGTCCTCTCCCCTATATGAACTTTGAGCTTTCACTTCAATTGCGTTTTTTTTTTTTTCATTAAAGAAATATTATAGCAAACGTAAGAGACCTATTTTGACCATTTGTTAATTGTTGCCTGTAATCTGTCTATGAATAATTATGACAATAGTGTGCAGGCTGCTCGAATTGGAAAAAGTAATTTGTTTTAATGTTGTGTCTTTTTGTCTGCAGAGAAGTGTAGCTACGGTGGAGACAGTGATTAAGGGTCGCAAACTTTTGGGACCTACTAAACCTAACCCTCATCCAGGATCTCCTGCACATCACCATTAAGCAGTACATTTTATCACTACCTATATAATAGAATTATGAAGCCTCTTAATAGTTTAAGGTTATTGTTTGGGAGTGACAGATTGTATGGGTCAAATTTCTGAGGCCAAATGTTTGGGGGTCAAAGTGTTCTTTTGTTGGCATGAAAGGACCAGAGAATGGTTGCGTACATCAGAAGGAAGGGTAGTCGCAAATCCTTGTGAAAGTAATGTGTAACTGCCGTTGGAACCTGGGATGTAATGGCTGCCAGAATTTTTCTGATGTTTACTGTAAAGCCTTTTCAGTAAAAGGAGGCAAGATGGCAGTTGGGGCCTACACCAGACGTACAACTGTGCATTATATTAAGAGCTCTGGATGTATTTAAGAGCCTATATATTAAAATAAAACGCTATTTCCAATCTGATTTGAATCAATGGCTTAGATAAGACAAATATACTAAATCACACAATTTAAAATAGATATTATTAATGTATTTGGTCTTATCAAAGTGTATTTTTCCTAGACAAAAGTTTTATATTTTTTTTAAAATTTGGAGAAATATGAAATATATAAAGAGAAATATTGTGTCTTTTCATGACATGTCTCACTTTTTCTTTTTGTAAAATATGTATTTTTTTTTTTTACTTTGATTTGTGTGGGTCATTTAGTCTAAGCAATTTCTTCAAGGTCTTCTTGAATCTTAAGTTGGTTGTTTCATAATTAGTCAAAATATCATCATAAATAGAAATAACAATAAAAAATTAGACTCAAATTCTTGAAATTTTGTTAGAATCTCTTAAAATAAAGAAGTTACATGCATCTAATTTTACCCTTCCAAATGATCCAAATTGGATATCATGTCTTTTTCACAAGACTAGATGACTTGTTTGTCCCCTACAAAAAAAATATCCTCACAAACTCCATTAGCTCAAAAAACATTATGCATCCTATGCAATGCTAAAATAAACACACTATAATATTATTAGCTTGTCTTTTTTAGCATTAAAAATTATGCAATACTAAAATAAACACACTATAATATTATTAGCTTGTCTTTTCTAACATTAAAAATTATCCAATGCTAAAATAAACACACTATAATATTATTAGCCTGTCTTTTATAGCATTAAAAATTTCAAAATTCTTTGATAAACTTCTAATTTTTGTTTTTATCAAATTTTAATAATTTTTATGAACTTTTAAAAGTTTAAAAGGGAGAAGATTCAAAAGCGAAATGAGAGCATATTAAAAAGGTAAAACATTAAATTTCATTAAAATTTCTTTTCTTGTCTATGTCCATTTCATATATTTTCATTGACCACATCGTAAAGGGATCAAATGCAAGTATTTTCCAAAGAAGTGAATTATGTTTAAAACAAGTATTTTTCAAAGAAGTGAATTATGTTTAAAATGAATAAATTTGAATACGCATATTCATATTCTAACAGTTGTATTTTTTTACAATGTCTAGTTCAGAACCAAAATTTTGCAATAGTCATTATGTCCACTTACTTAGTGAATTCCCATTCTCATAAACCATATCAAGAATAAAAATAAAATGCAACTCAATTTTTCAAATCTAATTACAACCTCATTTCTCACAAAGTAAAAAGTAACTACGTTTTTAGACATCAATTTCCCGCAGGAAATTAAATTAAATAATGAAATATTAATAAAACATGCTTCTTGTACTTTCCTTTGCCACGATAAATAATATGTCTATTTTAATATTTTTATGTGGATATTTAATTGTATTTATTACTAGTTTATCTATCTTAATATTAATCTATATAATACACGTTGAGATGTTTTTTGCTTTTGTATTTTTTCTTTTTTTCAAATTTTGAAAAAATACATGTAGACATTTAACTATATTTATCATTATCATATTTTCATGATAATGTAAAAGATGTTTCTTTATTTTTAAATTCAAATCAAGGTTTTAAAAGATAAAAATAAGGAAATGAAATTATTTTTTTATATGCGAATTCAAATGGTTGTTCAAATTTATTTTTGCAAAGATGGTGATGGTTGATGTATATAATTGTTTTATTTCTTTTTACAAGTAATTATAAATAGCAGCTAGTTGGAACTCCTAATTGCTAGTCCATTTTTGATGAAATATCCATACAACTTGTCAAAGAAGAGAATATGCCAAGAACATCTTAAAAGTTGGAATATGTTGCAATTTTAAATTTGAGCCATTAATTAAGAATTATTTTTTGGACCATTAATTTGTAACTAATTTTTGAGAGATTTTGTTTATAAAAGACTATGTGATTGATCATTTTTAGAAGATTGAATTTTTTAACAAATGTGAAAAAAATTATTGAATAATTGTCATTTTTTCTTCACTTCATAGCTTCTTTTAGATTAGTGAATTTTTATTTTTCTACACTTGCAATATTGTAATTTTGATGTCAATTAATTCATAAACTTTGTAAATCTAAAACGACTTATAAATTTCTTGTCAATATTTTGGAATATCAAAGTACTACACCATTGTTTGGATGTATTTTGGTCTCTTTTTTTAAATTGATAAAGTTTATTGTGGATTGTGTACCATTTATGTGTAATTGTGACTTGATTTGGTGAAACATAAATTGGTAATGATATATAATTTTGGAGTATATATGATCATTCATGATGCTAAGAAATTTAAAATTTCTAACCTTTCTTTCTCACCCTCTCTCTTTTATTTTCTTTTTATAAAATATAAAATTTAAAGAAATAGAGAATCCACATATTATATATTAGATGACATAAAGTGTTCCAAAATGCACAAATTTAGACATATTGTAGAACGCTGAGCACTTATTTTGGATAGAATATATGAATTAAGTTGCTATTTTTCAAATCTAAAACTATTTTGCACTCTCTATGTATGTAAGTTCCTTTGTGCAACATTAATCCACATTAAACTATTGAGTTACCCTACAAGTCAAGACTTAACATTCAAAGCCTTGGGATATTTAAATTAGGATCCTAAATTTAGTTTTATTTCAAGAGAGTAAAGTTCATTGTGAAATTTATCAAGCTGATTGTGACTATAAAAAACATCAACATATTTGTACTAGAAAGAGGATCTACATGAGCTAGAGTTATAATGAACTTTCAAGTTATTGATAAGAAATATGTCAGATGTCTTAATTTTTTCAAAAAATTAAAAAAATAGAAATTTGAAAATATACAATAAAAATTTAAAGTTCAAATAGATAATTAATGGTATGATGAATCCTATTGTGAAGAAAATTTCTAAGTTAACATTTCTCTTTCTTAGGAAGTTTTAAATGAGCAACTATATCCTTAAAATTTGTCTTATTTTGCATTATCAAGAAAGTGTAGGCTACATAATACCACTGAACGTGGTGAAATTAATTATTCACAAAAGGTTGGATTTGTCTTTAAAAGTATTTATCCCTTTCTCAGAAATCAACAATCTTGAATTTCATCGTGAAAAAATATTTCTAAAGAAATAAGATGTAATACAAGGTGTACATTCTCCAAAGGATACACATTTTTGCAACCTTTGTGAATAGTTCCATATCAAACACTATTGGTATACCCCCTTATTACCCCCAAGGTAATGACCTAGTAGAGGAAACCAATAAGACCTTAATAAAAATCCTTAAGAAAGTTGTTAATGAAATTGGCCATGATTGACACCTCCATCTAAACTCACCCTTTGAGATTATCGTACAAGCATTTATTTTATGATATTGAATCTATCTTACTAATAGCAGTGGAACTCCCATCGTTGCACATTTCATTGAAAAAAAATATCAATGATGAGGGATATTAGATTGTACGCTTGTGTTAACTAGAGCTTTTTGATGAATGATACCTCAATTCTTGCAATCATCTTCAAGCATATTAGAATAGAATTAGAAGAAGCTATAAAAAGAATATCAAGCCTCACCAATTTCAACTTGGTAATCTTGTAATGAAAGAGAATTGATGGAATGAATAAGGTCAGGAAAATAAAGTAAAATTTGAGCCTAATTGGTCAAGTCCTTGCGTTATCATATTACAAAGTATGGAACTTAGGAGCATATCAATTGGATACTCTAGAAGAAGAACCTTTATATGAACCCATAAACATCATCCATATCAAAATTTTCTATACCTGAATCGACTAAGTTATCTCATTTTTCAAAAAATTAAAAAATACAAAAATTTAGATATTGAAGAAAATAAAATAAAAAAACAAAGCAAAATAATAAAGACAAATAAGTTGTTTTATGGTAAAATCCACCCTTGGTGGTGCCTTGGATAAGTATGTGTGGTGAAAACCTAGAAACAAAAGCTATATGTAAGTGGCAATTCCATTACCTTACTCATCCTTGTCTAAATTTTGTGATTCTTCAATCCACCTAACACTATCGCATTCATCCTTTTTTATAGTATTTTTCCTATTCTTTATTATATGTGTAATGGGGTGAATTTGCACCCCTAGGCGAATTCCCCATTTACATCACCCTTACCTTAGAAAATGAAACCCGACGATGAAAATCCCACATCCGCCACCTTTCCTTGTCCACCCAATAGCTGGGTGATCCCACAATACTGGTTTACAATTTTTGGCCAAACTAGACACTAAAATAAATTTTTCTAACTAAATCTTTACTTTTGGGAGCCTATAGCGGCTAAACTGTGAGGAATTTGAAGATGATGTGAACTAGAGTTTAGTAACATTTTTTCTGTAGATTCTAAATACATTTTTTTCAAAAATTTTGGAATAAGATTGCACTTATTTTTCTATCTCGTTCGAAAACTAGTTTCTTTTCATAAAACAACATTTTTAAGGAGTAACACTCACCGTATAACATAACTTTTTTCCATGAAGGATAAAATTCCAATTCTTTTGAATTTAGATTTGTAACTCCGATATCTAGTTCTTCCACTTGGTTAGATAGTGTTTTATTGAATATTTTTTCCTTAATCAAGTTTCAAAGTTAAACCAATTACAATTCAGACATAGGTGGACTGTATAACGCATAACTTTTTTTGTATGTATCGAAATTCATTCTTTTTTTGTTGGATCAAGGACTTCAATATCTAGTGCACTCATATTTTTCAATTTTTTTTTATAATTGACTATTTTTCCACATGTGCATAACAAAGAGCTTGATTTTCAGTGAAAAACCTATGTTTAATAAAACTAAAAAAATAAATACATAATAAAACCAAAACATATTAAAATTATAGTCGTTGGATGGACTACCTAATTCCAGTCGGGTTTGTGAAGTTTCCTCCATTTTAATCCTCAACTCGAGCTTTAAAGGGTAAAAATTATGATATTTTTGGTGCCAGAGAGCAGAAAGGTGGGAAAAGGGTGGTTCGCTCGAACTAGGGGGGTTCAAGTGAACCCCTTTTCAAAAAGCATGGGTTTTCATTGTGATTTTGGTGGGATGGTGGGAACTTGCTATTAGAAACCAAGATCAGACATGCAAACCAAAATACCTTCCACAGAAGAGAAAATCAGAAAAAACAAAGCTATTGCAAAAAGATGTGCAACATATTATTATTCAGGAATTCATAATTACATGAGAATGATTTGCTTTATAAAAGAAAAGTATGCATAACCCTAATCTTATCTTGAGCAACAAGATAGCTCAACAAGATAAGGATGAGAATAATAAACATAGGAATTCAAATATTACCTAAGTAAAGTTACGCAAGTGCAATTAAATATTAATTACACTAACACCCCCCATAAGTGCAACTTAGGGAGACTAAAATAGCATGCACCTAAAACTAAGATGAATGCAAGAAAGCATGAATGAATGGGTCTCAACAACAAGGCTTGATCAGGTACCCATGTACAAATGCAATAATGAAGTAGAGAAGGAAAACCTAGTGGGACAAAACCCCCCAACAATGAGATGACTGCTGCAAAGAAGCACTGGAAGAACACTATGGAGTGACACTGGAACCATAATTCGAAAAGCAAGGAAAGATACTTCTATCTACAAGAAACCAAAATGGAATCATAATAATGCGACAATAGACTCGATGCCATGGAACACTAGAAAGCTCATGAACTGGAACAACCCTGGAATATGTGAAGCAACAGTAGATGAAATGATGACAAAATTTGGAAATTGTGTATCTTGATGCCGATGCAAAACTAAGACTAAAACTCTTCTGTGGGAACAAGTACCATAAAGACTCTGGAACATTAACCATAAAAACATGACCCTCAAACTAAGAAGGATCTGAACCAATGAGCCAGATCAATAACCATAAACTCCCAATCTGAAGTGTGAACCGATGTGAATCTGATGTGTCAAGAAAAGAAAAGATGTGGCCAAAAGAAACTAAGAAACTAGATATAACCCATGCGAGCTATCATCAAATCAAGATGAGATCAAAGTGCATGCACACTCTAATCAGATTATTATGCAAAAACCCCCCTGATGGAACTTTATCTCAGTTCATTTATTACAATAGCCCAATGATTGTAAAAGGAGAGAATGCAAATATGCATAAAAAGAAAATAAAAAAAGACCCCAGATCTGTGTAGAGGACTGAACCAACTTTCCAACACTGCAAGAATGGCGAAAAATGGATAAGCGAGTCAAAAGATATGCCCTCTGAAGCAAAAAACTTCATATGAGTTCAATCACTGAAAAATAAATCTGGAGAAAAATCCCACATTCACCACTAGATTGGCGTTGGAATCAACTTTCCAATGGTACCTCGTTTGCGAAAAACGGACATCGTACGCAAAAAATACACCCAATTTAGTGAAAGTTGCTCCAAAATGCCCAATAAGGCTTGCAGGGAGCCCAAGGGGCTTAAAAAAATTCATCCCCTGGTCTTGTGTGTGACCAGCTGCTAGTGGGCAGGTGCTAAGGGCAGAGCCCCTAGTCCTCCATAGGACTGACGGATGGTGTTGAGGGGCCGACGGGGGCTGGCGCATAGCGCCTGGTCCTTAATAGGACCACGGCCTAGCTGGAGGGAGCCCGCGAGGGCTGGCACTAGCTCCTGGAAATGGTGGGTAGTGTTGTAGGGTGGTGCCGTTGGGTTGAGCAGCCCTTCGGTGGCCGCTTGGTGGTCGATGGGTGGTGCTTCCCATTTACATTGGAGGCACAAGATTTTTCCAAAAAATTAAATATTTTTTATTTTTAATTTTTTTTTCTAGATTTGAACCTTGGACTGCGTGCCGGGGAGGCCGTACGACCCCCTAGGGAAATTTTTTTTCCTTCAGGACCAACTTCACCAAAATTGATGAAACGAAGGGCGATTTTAGGGTTTTTGGCCACTGTGAACGCGATGGTGACCTCCATTTGTGCCCAAAATGCTTCAAAAATTTAGCTACCCCTAGAGCTTGCAAAAAACCTCTGAGCCTAAAACCCTCACAGATCTAGCAAACGGTGATCAAAATCTGCAAAATAAAAGTCAATCTTGACTTTTTCTAGCGCTCTGAATCTAATGGAAAACCCCGATCTGATCCAAGACGCTCCATAAATATGCTCAAGGGATGAAACCCTCGAGGAACCTCGAACATGCTCTGCATTGATATTCTCCAAAATATAATTGAGAAGGGGCTGCAAAATCAAGGTTCTAATACCATGTTAGAAACCAAGATTAGACATGCAAACCAAAAAACCTTCCACAAAAGAGAAAATTAGAAAAAGAAAAGCTATTGCAAAAAGATGTGCAAAATATTATTATTCAGGAATTCATAATTACATAAGAATGATTTGCTTTATAAAAGCAAAGTATGCATAACCCTAATCTTATCTTGAGCAACAAGATAGCTCAACAAGATAAGGATGAGAATAATAAACCTGGGAATTAAAATATTACCTAAGTAAAGTTATGCAAGTGCAATTAAATATTAATTACACTAACACTTTCATTGAATGGGTTCGCTCAAACCTAGGTTCTAGCGAACCCTCTTTTGGTTCGTTCAAACCTATTAGTTCGCTTGAACCCCAAAACAAAAATTTTTGGCATGGGGTCATTTTTTTCAACTTTTCCTTCCTCACTCCAATTGTAAACCACTTTTGTGGGTTCACCCTCACTTTTATGTCGGTTGAGGAATTTTGTCTGGAATGCGCACACATCGCGAGAACGTTTGCATACCACACTACCATCCTAACATGATTCTTGCCTCTGTAATCCGTAGAGACATTACGTTTCTCCATTGGAAATGAAGTGTAACGCCTCTTCCTCCCTTGACCGACACCAAATGACCCTTTTACCTCCCTCTTTCTATTCAAATTGCCTAATTCTTCATTCTATCCAACTTCTTCACTCTCTCTTGCTTCTCAACTGAATTCTTCATGCTCTATTGATCAACTACACACTTTCAAGCTCCACCACCACTTCATTGTAGCTACAAGCTACTGGTTTCTTGGCTTCTCCACTCTATTTGTTGTGACAACATTGTTGTTGGAGAACTTGTAAGCTCACTCCTGCCTCTACTTGCCTTGAGAGCATGTAACTATGAAGGTAATATCTTCCATTTTCCATTGTTTTTGCATCATAGTATTTATGCAATAGCACATCATTGTTTGTGTTATTTCTTGGCACTTCCATTTCCATACATTTCTTTATCATTTTCTACACTCGTTGCTATCTGGTTGTTTGTGGAGGTGGAAGCACCAAAGCAGAGGATTGACTAAGGCGATCCTCTAAAAAAGCCTCAACATTTTCCTTGGTCTTGTGTGTGTAGGTGCTTCTCGGTTGGAGTTTTTTGAAGAATCAAGTTACAAGGAGTTTGGCAACGCTTTCTCACTTCCTTTGTCAATCTAAGTATAATTTAGTTCAAGTATTCTTCTTGTTATATTTCATTTATGTACTTTTATATATTTTGTCACAACATAAACCTTTACCTGTCAAATTGTTAGTTTCTTTTATAGTGTTATGATCTATCTCTTAGACCTTCTATTCGTACAAACACCAGCACACCACTAAGATGCTAGGGCACTATGCTAAAGTTTGTATCCTACATTACCATCATTGGGTAGTGTTCTATTTCTAGGGTAATAGATTGAACTCTGGAAACTAGCTTGTCTGACCCTATGAAACATTTAGGTTAGCAAAAGGATAGTAGCAACCAAATTCTTCTTCTTTTTTGACCTTAGCATCTTAACTTTTTTGAATCACTTAGCAAACTTGAGGTAGATCAAGATAAACTATTTTTTAGGACTCTCCCATGACTTGGAGTCCTAGAGCAATTGGTCCCTCTCCTCTACATTTTGGTGAAGCTGATGTGAACTATTTCTATTTCACATCTAGGTATCGAAGAATCTTCTCTCATATCCTAGGCGCATTGTAGGTTTGTGTGTTGTAGGGCACGTAGCCTTACAAACCAACCGACAACCCCTAGTGGTGTAGTTAGAGGGCTCCTAGATATTGGGAGGTGAAGTTTAGATAGGTCATCATCTGATTTTTGAACCTTTGGGGTATTCTTAGGAATTCCTCTCGAAGTGCGTAAACATGGTTTCTTTAATGCATCTCCCTACTACCTGGCCTGTGAATGGATCTCTAGCAATAAATTTCACATCACAGGACCTACCTATGAACAAAGAACCTTCTCCTCTATACATTCCTGCTTGCATTGAAATGGGAACATCGTGATTGGTGTTCTGGTTGATCCCTCGTGTCATGTGAATGTTATAACATAAGAGACTCTGCTGATAAATTTATTGCATAAGGATGGGTATGATGAATCAAAGAGCACAATATGTACACATGATGGAATCTCATTCCCTCCAATCGGCTCTGTCACTCTCTTGGTCTTGGTAGGACTGAGGACTGTAAATGCTCCTTTTGATATCATCTCAGAGTCAGAATTGTTCAAGGTTAAACTAGGCATCCTATGGCTAGTTTCCATGAATGTGGTCGCTTCGGTAATTCATAAGTGTTGGAAGTTTACTCATGAGGGCTCTATGCATGTTATGCATGACACCAGACATAAACCTCTAGTGTCACGTGGGGGCTACTTGTTAGATCACTTTTGGTCTACCTTGGTTGGTCTGCTTCCTCCAAGGACAAACTTGTTGTATCGCACCTATGTCAAGTATAAGACCGAGAGCATAACATTGAAGATTACCTACCTTGTCTCCCCCTACGCCATTTCAGTTAAAGGATTTATGGTTGTGCAGTAGCAAGCTGCCTCCTCCTCTCAACAAAAGGGCAAGGGGAAGCTTGCTCGCACCCAAGTGCCTTCCTCTTCTTTTTTTGTTCCATCCACTTCTACCTCTCACCCTACTATGGCATCTTTGGCCTCTTCTCCTAGCCTCACACGGGGAGTTTGATGGTGCTTGCTTGGTGGAAGGCCAAGCATCAAATATTTGAACTTCTCATCTTGCCCATGGTGTTGAGGCTCGTTGTCTATGGTAAGTGGAAGGGCCATCATGGATTTTCCACTATGTCTCAACCTTTGTGGCCTCTTACCACTCTTGCCCCTCAAATAGTGAATGGGAAGAGGCCCACTACTAAGGCGCTTGTTTTTGCTTCTCAACTTGCCATTGTTTCTGCTTTGATGCTCCTTACTCCTACTCCCGTCCAAGAGGCTACCCTTCCACTGGAAACGATTTTGGAGGACACACCTGTGGAAGGATAAGAGCCTCTTGTTCCATCTCAACCAATGACTTCTAATTCTCAGAGCTGACAAAACTAGCTTGTGTGTAAGTGTAAGCACCGAAGAAAGGCTCTAGTTGTTGAACAAGTTGCTTTTTAGAAGGTAGAATGAGAGTCGACAAATCTTGTTTCAACATCTCCTACTATGCCTCCCTCTTCTGCTCCTTCCGCTTCAGTTCCCTTTGCCTCAATTTTACTTTCAGCTCCCCACATGAGTGTTGATGACCCTCATCTTAAAAGGGTGCAGGTGTTCATTTCTCCCTCAGTGGAGCCTCCTCTTCTGATGCCCCTTATGGACATCCCTCCATTTTTTTGGCTCATGGGCATGTTGAACACCACACTGGTGTCTATTGTGGCCCTATCATCTTCCTCTTTTCCTTCCACTTCTTTTGTGGGGATTTTGTATCCTCTATTGAAGTGTAAGTCAGAGGATGACCTTGCTCCCAGTGGAGGTCAAAAGAAGTGATCACCTTCTTTAGAAGTGATTTTTTCTTTGGCTTGCATCGTCCTTCTGATGGAGGCAGCCCCGACCTCTCTTGAGTTTGTCACCATCCCTTTTGATGAGGTTGATGGTGGATCTCAAGCTCCTCCTTCCTATCCCACCCAGTTTACGCATGGCACTCCTGTTAAGTGCATGCTTAACTCAATGTATGATGTCTTGGTGAGCTGTTAGTGATCTTTGCGAGATCAATGACTTTTACCTCACAATATTTGAGTGAAGGAGACCTTGAGGGGCCTTCTTCCTTATCTCTTGTCATAGGAGAGTTAGAGGGTGCTCCCCTTTCTATCCCACCCTTGCAAGCTCATGCACCCTCCCCATATGATGATCTAGATTGGGAGAATGATGACCTCCTAGTTGATGAGGACTAGGGGGTACCTCTTCTTTATCTATAGATTAGATTTGTGTGTGTGTTGTGCTTTCCCCATGCTTTTTTTATGTGTTCCTAGAGGACCCTTGTCACCCTTGTAGGAGATTGGATACAGGAGTGAAATTGTGTTGTAAAATTCTTCTATATGTTGTAACTTGATTTTTGACAATTAGGGATGATGTAAAGTGTTGGGGGAATTTAGGCCTCCCTTCCATGTTGACCCAATTTGTTATTTTCATTTTGTTTTCATGTTCTCTTCTTCATATCTGAGAACTTTGGGGATTGATGATCTTTCATTCACACATATATTATGTGTTACCTATAAGAACTGATCTAACCCCAAATTCCCAGATCGCCCTGTCTCTTGATTTCATCTTTACTTATTTTTCTTTTTTTATCTTTCTCTCTTCTTTGCTTTCTTTTTTATGTTGTCCCTCGCACGTAAAAAAGTATTTCCACGTCTACATCTTTTCATTTATTGTGGGCCACGACATCTCTACATCTCATTTATCTCCTTAGGATGTCACGTGCCCCTTTGAGTAGCATGCACCATCCTAAGGGGGGCTACTAATTCTCTAAGTTTTAATAAGGCACATTCAGTGGCCAACGAATCCCTTATAGAAAAAAATTGCACTTTTCAAAAATTGCATCCTTCAACAAGGATCCCCTAATCAAGATTTTCTTTTGATAATGAATTCATAGTAAAAAGAATAAAAAAACTTTCCTTCGAGAAGGCCATTCTTTGTATCATATTCCTTGACAAAAGAGATCTTACAAAAGGATTCCTTGATGACATGATCATTTGTGAAAAATGTTAATTTTTTTAATCAGAGTGTCCCTTTGAACAAGCCCCTTCCTATCTTGAAGGGTTCTTGAGAGACCCATTTGAAAGCTTCTCTTTCAATTTCTTGTTTTGAGATATGATTGTATTTCTACGTGACTTTTTCTTGCCTAACATGTTTAGTCTGCAACTTAACATGTTGTTTTATAGGACCCAACACCTATAAATCTACTTTCACAATCAAGATTGGAGGACCAAGCACCTCATCAAGCTTGCCTTGCAAGACTGAGCACTTGTAAGGACCAATCAGACTCCACGAAGCCTTTCATTTCTGGCCCCCCAAGACTGAGAACCTATGGTGCCTCCTTTGCAGTATTGAGCACAGGTGTAAAGTGCTTTCTTTCTGCAGGACCAAGCACGTATAGAACCTTTGTTCACCTTTTGCAAGACCGAGCACATGTGGAGCCAATTTTGTAGGACTGAGCACCTACATACATTTTTTTCACCTTTTGTAGGACTGAGTACCTATGGAGCCAACTCTCTCTCCTGCACGCCCAAGCATGTTAGATTGTGGTCTGCTTCCTTGATGATTTAGGTATATGCTCTTCAACTTTTTCTACATTACCTCACATTCGTTAACATGTATGCTTGCTAAAGTGGGGGAAAAATGTAATAGAGTGAATTTGCATCCCTAGGAAAATTCCCCATTTACATCACCCTTGGGTATGTGTAAGATCATGATGGGCAAAAAAGTGGCGATATGATGGGTATGTGTAGGGTATGTGGCTAACGAATTTTTTTTACCCAAAATTGATGAAAAGAAAAGGGTTTTTAAAGGATATTCTTAGCTTTCCACCAATATAAATTATGCTTTACTTTGAATTTAATAAATAATTATTCATTTTCTATTTGAATTACGACTAAAGTCCTGATTGATAGGCTGATTGAAAAAAATCAATAGCTTTCAAACGATATCACATTTTTTGAATTTGAAACATGCATCACATTCTATGCTTTGCATACTATAGGACTAAAAAAAAACAAATCATGAAATTTTGACCAAGGTGGTCAGGCATACAAATTTTTATAGTTTTTAAAAGTTGTAATAAAAAATTCATAAGTAATTACTTACTTGGGAAAAAAATACAAAAAAATATGCATCACATAGAGACATGAGTCCTCTACTTATACCTAAAATCTTATAAAAAAATTATCATTTTATTGTGGTTAGGGTGGTCATACAAACATCTTTTTTTTTCCTGAAATTTAAGTACTACTGCATTGAAATTTCAAATTTTCACCAAATAGATTTAAAAAAAACCTAGTAGTTTAGAAACTACATTCAATTTGCTACAAATTCTATTCTTACATATTTTTGAAATAACATAGATAACTTATTCAAATTTTTACGTCAAGTTGCCTAACTCTGATTTTTTTGCATTTTTCACCACTTAAGGGCCTATTTTTTCCATGATGATCCTAGACATACCCCTTACCTTATAAAATTAAACCCAATGACATAAACCAAAATTATCATCAATCAATCATGCATCATATAAACACCATATACAATCAATTTCCATCATATATATAATTAATGTCCATCATATTTAAAATCATAATCAAATACATTAAATGTTTTTATACACATCCATATCAAAATATATACAAGTCATTGTACATTGATAAAAAATCAAGATTATCCCATCATCTCGCTAGATGAGCTACTAGTTGTATCTACGTGTGTGGGGGAGATTGGCACTCTCCTTGATGTTGTGGGCCCTCCACCCCATCCTCTTGCTCCTCCTTCCGTTGGTGATGGTGGTGGGCCCATCAATTGACTCCTCAATGGTCCCAATCATGTGGATTGACACTTACTCCTCCTAGATCCTCTCTCTTACAAGAAAATAGGTATCATGGCCTCCACTGGGATGACTACTTCTTATAGACTCTGATAATACTGGGCTTCCCTACTAATATCCATCAGTTGTAATAGTAAATCTATCACTATTATCCCTCCTTCCTATGCTCTCACTACATCCCACTCCTAGTGGTACATGTCTCTGTCACTTTTCAACCATACTCTCTCTAATCCCCATGCATCCCTGGCTAGTCTCAAACTATCACCCTCTACGATGATAGTGTCTATTTGAATTTGTAAATTTTATTTCTTTGTGATGATAATTGATGTATCCTCCTATGCTTGCGCCAAAAAACCCTCCAACTCCTCTACGCGAATCTCTCTAGTCACTAGTCGTATCTCTAGACTATATCATTTTTCATCTCCTTCGGTGTCATTGGGAGGGGTCATATCCTCTAGTGCAAGCATCATTCGTGACTTGTCCCCCTCACCCTCTAACTCCATCATATCCTCTCTACCACCACTATGACCATCTCCCCCTCCCTCACTACTATGTGTTGTCACCTCCTCCTTCATAATCTCCTCTGATATGATATCATCCCCCTCTCTCCTCCTCCTATATACTACATGCCTCCTTTGAACCCTTTGTGCCTCCTTCGCTACTTCCTACATTGTCCCCACCATAGATGTTGTTGGAGCATGTAAATTTTCCAAGCCTATGCCTCACCCACCATGTTGCATATATGTTTGTGACACTTGGGTCATCCACCCCACCCTGCATATCCTAGATGACTTACTCCACCTAACATTAGGACTCTACTATTTTTTTCTTGGCTATCTAGGGCCTTACTTAACCACCTCCCCGATCATCCTAGCAAACATATAGGGACCCTTGGGCACAATATCGAGCTATTAAGTGAAGTGATTTGGCCAACACCTCTCTATCAAATAGGGATACCTCCCCATAATGAAATAGAATCTAAACATGTACCTCTCACACTGTTGGTTCTCCAACCATCCTCCAACTCCCTTGTAGGGTCTCCAAACCACATCCCTATCATCTAGCTCATCTAATAATATTTTCTAGTATCTCAAGCTCTATACCTCCCTATATATTAGCCCACTCCTCTAGTTAAACACAAAGTTCTCGTGTATAACCCACTCCATCCTTCACCCAATCCATTAAGTCACTAAGATGTGATCCCACATCCACACTTACAATAGTGTGATGTGGGTAATGCTTTCTCCCCCTGGTAGAAAATTAGGTAGAGATCTTTGTATAGTTGTGCTAGGATGCATGATGCCCAGGAATAACTCCACTATTCCACCATCTTGGGGACAACTTCCCCTAATGCCAAGCGAAAAAACTGGAACCACTTTGGTTGGGAAACAACACCCTGCTCACCAATCCACATAAATGTAATGCCACACCTGGCACAATTTGTGTACATCTATCAATGTCTATCTCCCCCTTGTAGTGATATATGTCTATTGGGGCCGATCCCACAAAGCTGGATTACAATTTCTGGGAGATTCTGATTTTTGCTGAAATCACATATTTTTAGAAAATATAATGATTTAATCCTTAAAAAGTCCATTTAAAGCATTCCAATTGAAGAGGGTTTGATCAAACTACCTTAGATCAAACCCCCTTGGATAGAACTCCGCTAGTTTTCAACCATACCTATAACAAAGTATCCTTTACACCTATCAAAATGCTGATAAAAAACCACTTTTGATTTACCTTTTGAGGGATAAAATGAATTCATTTAATTTTTTATTTTTTTTAAGTATGTGTGCATGGCTCATCTCTAATTGCCATGCCTCCTCTAAAGCTATCAAGAGTGGTCAATGTGCTTAGATAACTGGTATTCGAGCAATATATTCTAATCCTCATACATTGAATAGGGCCCAATCCCTGTCTTGGAATTGGGTGGACATTTGTAAGATTGTTTATCTCCTCTTGTGAGTCTACAAACTTGGCTACACCTATATTCATCCCAAGTGCATGTTAATCTTTCAATTTTTATTAAAAATATTTATTTATTTATTTCTATCTATCTAAAGTCTTCATTGGAAAATTCTCCCATCCACAGGGTGCATCCACCTATTCTTTCATACATCTACCCATTTGAAGTGGATCTATCTCATTTTTCACATATATCCACCTATTTCTAGTAGATCCACCCCTTTCCCAATGCATCTACCCATTTTTGAGTAGATCCCCTCATCTTTTCACATATTCACTTGTTTCTGATGGATCCACCCCTTTTCCCTCACATCCACCCATTTTTGTGTGGATTTGCCCATTTTTTCACAAATTTGCACATTTGCAATGGATATGCCCCTTTCTCTTGATGTATCCACCTATTTTCGAATGGATCTACCCATATTTTCATGTATTTTTTTGTTTTGTAGATATTCCCTTTTCCCAAACCATCCACCTATTTTAGCATATTCATCCATTTTTTCATGTATCCATTTTTTCCCAATGAATCTACCCCTTTTCCCTTGAATTCGTCCATTTTTTAATGGATCCAGCCATCTTTTCATGTATCTACTCATTTTCAACAAATCCACCCTTTCACAATGCATCTCCCCATTTTTTAGTGGATCCACCCTTCTTTTCACATGTACCCACCTCTTTCCAATGGATTCGCCTCTTTTCCCTCATATCCATCCATTTTTGAAAGGATCTACCCATCGCTTTGCATATCCACCCATTTCTAGGGGATCCACAACTTCTCCCTCAAATTCACCCATTTTTTAGTGGATCTACCCATCTACAGATGAATTCACCCAAGAAGTGGCATATTTACTCATCTAGAATGCATTCACCCATTTTCCTACCCAACCACCCATGTGTGCGTGAATCCACCTAATTGGGTTGGGTGGATCCATCACAATTTTTTTTCCCCTAACTACTGAATGTATTATGAATTGAAAAAGAGGCTTTTGACCTAGCATACCTAAACCCCTCATCCTCCTCGTTGTTCAACCACTCTCACCATCTCCTCTCAATGTGTCATTGTTGGTAAATTCACCATTTTCTTTCAATTGCTCTAATCACCTTCCCTCCAATTTGCTAGGTGATTAGGTTAAAATAAATAGTAAATTATAACATAATTACTATTTATGCTTCCCTAATCATTATTTTTGCTTCTTTTCCTTCCTTGTACCTCTATTTTTCTTTGTTTCTTCACAATTCACCCCCATTTTTTCTCATGCATCCTCTTTTGGTATCTTTTTCACCTTTTGCGTAGCTGCTTGGGCCCCTTTCATTCCCATTCACCCTCTAGAGGGGGCATAACCTATCCATGCCGTTTTATTCTATCTCCTTCACGCTAGGACATCTTTCCACTTAATCCCTCCTTGCATTGACTATATTTAATTTTTCTTTGAAACATCGTTATTTTAACGATGTCCCAAAAAGGGGGAAAATGTAGACACCTAAAATAATTGACCAAGTTTATGTTTGGTGAACTTTATCCTATTTTTCATTTAATTTTTGTCACCTATGTTTATTAAATAATATTTAATTATTTAATTAATATTCACAACTTTCTTCTATTTCTTTGAATTCTATTCTAAGGTAATTAATTTAATTAATTTACTTGTTCTTCATTGATTAAATTAAACGAATATCCTTATTTATTTGATTTAATTCATTCTAATATCATCCCTTATGTAAATAATTATTCCTAATTATGTATATATCCTAATTATTATGATTTCCAAGATCATAAAGCAAAAATCAGAAACTTCCACAAAATACTTGCACACGAATAAGCCTAATTTAGATTATCAAAGAGCATATACAAGAGTTGAATAAAATGTACAATGTGACCTTGCTTAAACAGGCAAGGTGGTGAGGGTAGTCAAATCGAACATAATGACAAACTAACCCTTCAATAATGGAACACTTGTTAACTCACATGACAAGTGTTCTATGAGTGGCAAGTAACCATGCAATATGTGTCTCACAAAGTGAGGACACATGTCTCAACCACGTGAGGTGAGACAAAACTATAGAAGTCCTTAAGTGGAGACTTAAGAAATATGTGAATAGGACTCTCCTAGTTAGATTAATAGCTAACTAGTTTGATAAAGTCACTATTTACACCAACACCCCCAACCCCACCTTAAGTGTAACTTAGGGAGTAATGTATGAACTAATGATGAGTCTTGGCTACTAGGCTATGTTAGGTACTCATGCATGAATTCATCATGAAGTAGAAAAGAGGATAAAAACCTTGTGACAAATAAAAACCCCTCTCCAAAAGAAAAATGATATAATGAAGAGAGACTATGTAGCCCCCATGAGATGATGATGACTTCTCTGCATGTTGCTCAAATGGTCCATGTGAAGACTTGATGTAGAACAAGTACCAAAGAAGTGATGTAAAGAATTTTTGGATGCTCTCAATGAAGTGTGTCTGAATTTTGATGCAAGAAGCAATGTTCTACTAGAAAGAATCTTTGGATGCTCTCAGTGAAGTGTCTTTGAAACTCATGTAGTAGATGATGGTGGATAATTTGATCGTCTTTTCAATCATTCTTTTCAGTCATTCCCACATTCTTTGAGTTGATAACTTAGAAGCATAGAATATATGTAAAAGAAATGTAAATTTCTCAAGGCATGATGACAATGATAAAAATGTAAAGTGCTCAAGGCACAGTGACAATGACGACCCTCTTTGATTATGATTCCCCCTAAATTGACACTTTATATGTTTTAGTGCATATAACAATTTCAATGTAACAAATAATGACACTTTATAATTGAGTGCAGTGTCGTTTCCAATGAAATGGGCAAGTGATATTCACTTTCACAAAATTGTTACTCATTTTGAGTAGCTAATCAAAAGATACAATAATCATATGTGCCTAATTTTGCACTTACAAACTTTAAGTTTTCCTATTAAAGGAGGAGACAATATATACATGTTAAACAACATATTTTTCACATCGTCTCAACACTAGCTTGTCTAACTTGGAAAGAGCTCTCTAGTGACTATTCACAATCAAAATTTCAATTTACAGTTTGAAAGTCATGACAAAATGAAAAAGACTCCCCTATTACAACACTTAGCAATGAATCCTAATCACTAATTGTCAATAATCACAATTAATTTTTAATGGTTAGCAACAAAACGCTATTTTGTTAAGTGACCTGTAACTACTATTGCAACATTAAATGTCAAAATTTTTTACAAACAACTGCCATAGGTGGCAAAAATGAAAAAAAACTCTCTTTTTAACAAGACTAAATAATTGATCTAAATCATAATTTAAATTTAAATGTCAAAGTGACAACTAATAAAAGCCATTTGTTAGAATAAAATATCTAATATTTGTTAGGAAGTTTTTGACAAAGTCAATGACTATTGGCCTGCGACCTGATGCATGGAGACCACATGAGGAGTCCTTGTGGCATTGACAGATTATTTGGTTGCATGCATGAATGAGCATTGGAAGGTTACACAGCCAGCAAGACTGGTGGGCTCAACTCAACATTGCACAATCTATTGAGGATATATTGAATCATGGGCGCCATCATATATGAAAGCGCAGCGGTGATTCTAGATGCTCTTCAACTTCATATGCATGTTGGTGCTCATTGCTTCCTACAAATACATTATGCATTCCACCACCACGCTCGATCCCATGGGCCGCAAAGGCTGCAACATTATCACCCGCAACGATGCTTCTCTATGTGGATTTGGTACAGGGAATTTGTTTGCGCAAACCCCACAGGATTCCAGTCGACAGTTGGCTGTCAAGGTTGAAGTGGCCAAGGTTTTGAGCATGCCCAGCTCCTAGGCAGAAAGCGACAACAGTCCATTATATGCGGGATTGTACCATATGACCCGATGAGAATTGGAATCGTCCGTAAGAATCAGAGGGTTGGAGGAAGCGGAATATAGCTGCTCCACCACGGATTTGCACACCACAGAGATCGACTACTATGTTGTAGGTTTATCTTCTCTGAAATAGATTTTAATAACCTTTCATGCTATGGAAAGATATGAGGCCGTTAAGGATTTTGAGCACCTTCCTAACACTTTGAAATCAGCATAAAACCTTTGGGGCATGGGCAAACAAAACCCTTGGTGCTATAGTAGTCGAGATTGTAGGAGATTTGAATAGCGCGTACTTCAAAAAGCCACGACCTCTCTACAACAGGTGCGGCCTATTAAATACAACACATGGCTTGTCTCTTGTTTCCATGTGGCTTTATGTTGCTTCAAATTCCCTTCCACCAGACAGATCCAGTAACAAAAACTTCAAACACGTTGGCTTCACGTCTGCACAAAGAACGGAGATGACTGGCAAAGCAAATGGAGATGATGAGGCCTATGACTTGCAACTCAAATAGAGACTTTAAATATGCACAACAAATCTAAAAAATGAACTCTTGACTAGGCTTGATATAAGATTTCAAAAAGGGTTTTGCTAGCATGGTTCTAATATCATGTTATGATTTTCAAGATCATAAAGTAAAAATTGGAAACTTCCACAATATACTTGTATACGAATGAGCCTAAATTACATTATCAAAGAGCTGATATAAGAGTTAAATGAAATGTATAATGTGACCTTGCTTAAATAGGCAAAGTGGTGAGGGTAGTCAAGTCGAACAGAATGGCTGACTAACCCTTCAATAATGAAACACTTGTTAACTCACATGGCAAGTGTTCTATGAGTGGCCAATGACCATGCAATAGGTGTCTCACAAAGTGGGGACACTTGTCTCAACCACATGAGGTGAGACAAAACTATAGAAGTCCCTAAGTGGAGACTTTAAGAAATATGAATAGTACTCTCCTAGTTAGATCAATAGCTAACTAGCTTGATAAAGTCACTATTTACACCAACACTAATGTCATTCTTTTGAATAAATAAATAAATAATTTATGTTTATTTATTTTACCTTATGCCCTTTCGTCAAGCCTAATCCTAATACTCCATTAACCATGTGCACACACTTAATCCTTGATTAAATGTGTTACATCCTTCATCTTTTCTCACTTGCCTCTAATCACCTTTAATCCTAATCGTAATCCTACCCACTAATCATTTGCACATTTCCTAATCTATGATTAAGGAAAGGTCAACCCCCTTTTCCTTTAATACTCACCCTCCATGTCCTTGTATCCTTAAAGGCTTTCCCCTTTTGGACAAGGTATGCCACATGGATCCTTGTCCCAAAAGTACCCTCAAGGAATTTATTTATTTTATTACCTTCCTTTTCATACATTGGGAATGTAAGACAAGAAAGGTCTTTATGACCAAGATCCTCCCTATTCCCCTATGGTACCTTCTAACATACCATCTCTTTCTCAATCCCTCTCATTGTAACACTTGTCACAATCTTGAGGCTTGAGAGATGATCTCCCTCACAACTAGATTGTCATGGTTCCACATGGAAACATCCCATGAGGTGAGATGTCTCATCCATTTGGAGTCGTTGACAATTCAAGGTCAAACCTAAGCCCTCCATTCCATCTCTCCTCTCCTCATATTGTAAAACGCTTAGTCATTTTTTGGATCATCATGCAACCTTGAGAAAAATAACACCGTTATGCTACCAAAATTGAGTGAGCATACATCAAATTCAACAAACTTGTGCTAATCTAGAGGACAAGTGCTTCAACATAGGTGGGTTTTGAGGAATTCCATAGAATTATGAGTTTTATTTTGGCCTAATCCGATTGTTCCATGATCTTTTGTGTTTTGTTTTATTTTTATTGTAATTTTTCATTTATATTTAGCACATTTTCCTTGATATTAAATATTTTTTAAGTATAACAAGAATAAGCAATTGTGGCATGCTTAACCTTAACATTAGTCATAATTACTACCTTAACCCCTCTTAACTAGAACAAAGGGTTGTGTCCCTCGATAGTTACCTCTATAAATAAAGAATAGAATAATCTCCCACATCATTATATCATCAAATATTTAATGTATATATTATTATCTAATTATTAGAGGTCAACCCCTCGAAGTGGTCTACTATTTTATAGATTTTTTCTTTTATTTCCAATAAATTTTAGAACATATAATGCCTTGAATTTAGCAATGTGTATTCAATAATTGGGTAATAAAATTTGTACAAATTTGTTCCTTAAAATATATTTTTCCTATTATCAAAAGTGTTGCTACAATAAAAAAAATTGGGAGCAAGCAATGCTCTCTAATTAGATACTAGTGTGTAGTTCGATTGTTTTTTCTTGGTGAATAAGAAAATCAATTACAATCCTTCAGTATCTCCACCTAGGTCAAGAGTTTGATTCCAATAAACACCTCCTTCATTGCTTTATTTTCCAACATGTCCGCTCACTAGGTTTCTAATTCTAGTTGGCAACCATTATAAACCTACCTCCTCTCAATAAAGTCTAGCCAAAGTAAGGGAAACTCCTAGGAGTGCAAGATTTGAAACATTAACGTCTAATTGGCAAGCACTTAATGGTCATTGAATAATCTTTCTAGTCATGTCCTAATGTGTGATTATGTTCTAATTTGAAGGAAGGGATCATAATGGGTCAAGTTATCAATTGAACAAATTCCAATAATTTAATCTATAATATAAAATACATTTTTTATTTTCAATTTGATGATTTTTTTTTTGTCTGTGGACGTATTTGTTGAAGTGTATACAAATTTTGTTACATATAAATATGTCTATTATTAGTTCAAGCTTTGCTAAAATCCCATAAAAATTTCATAAAATAAAGTCTAATATCAAAAATATTGTCAAAAAAATTGGTCAAAATTCAATAAAAGTAATCCACTTTACCTAGAAGTTAGTGTCCAATTATATACTATTTTTAAAAAATTGCATTTTTTTCTCTAATGTAAAATATATTTGGTCTAGAAGCATTTTCATTCATCTCATCTAGAGTGATTATCTAATAATATTTTTTATATTGTTCACTATTGGTCATTTTTTAAAATAGATTAATTCCCTTAAGCATTAAAATCAATCTTGTCTTACCCTCTTCATACATTGAGTTTTAGTCATCCATAATAAACTATTATGTGATTGATATGTTTAAATTCTTCATGCAATTACCAAAATTCATAACAAATATTACTCACCAATATTGTGAAGAAACTAGTTTCAAGCTTGCATCTGAAATATGCAACACTTCCATAAATCTTTGTTTCTACAAAATTTGTAGTTATCCCTATCTAAGCAACATCGTTAAGTTATTTTTTCTCTCATGAGAGACCTTACTTTTGCATATCAAATCCACCAATTACTATGAGAATAAGATATTTATTTATTATATTAAAATTAAATTTCAATCAAGAAATGGCCATGGATGATAGCTCACATGAATAAGCAACTTTGGAAGAAACCTACATTTTAACATATTGACTTTATTGCACATTTGGCAAACTTCACTAATCAACTACGACTCTCCTCTCACCTTCCAAAAACTCCACTGTATTATTTGACAAAGAATATTTCAATTTCACAATCTTTATCTCCACTTAACACAAACTATAATCAATGAAAAGTGTTGAATACAATACATCTCTTAAACTGATTGCAAAGTTAAAATAGCACATAATGCTAACATCCTAATTTTCTTAACTCACACTTAAAGTGTTGAATGCCTAATTACTCAAGCTCTAATTATTGGAATGGTGTATTGTATAAAATCACAAGCCGAGCCTTAACTTGCATGAGGAACAAATTAATGTTGAAAAGACAGAAAAATAAAATTGCCAATAGAAAAGAGTTTGAGGAGAGAAACAAGATTGGTGGGATAGGGATGATCTGTGGACAATGGAATTATATAAGAAAATAAGCGAAGATTTTTTTTTTTAAAGCTTGGAAGAAAACGTAGATAATTTTTTGGTCACTGAATACACTCAAAAAGTGGTTCTAAGTAGTTGTTTAATTAAATTTGTTGTTTAATTTTTGGTAGTCTGTATAATTTTATATAAATTTTTAATTAAATAAAAAAAATTAGAACTACTATAATCTAGAGATTAAAATTTCAATTGTGGATAAAATATGCCACATGAATGTATATATATTTCCTTCCTCTTTTTTAAGATATTTATTTATTTTCCTTCTTTTTTTGCACATTATTTGTTTTTTAAATTTAAATGATAAAAAAATAAATTAAATCTTAAAAAATTAAAGTAAAATTTTGACAAATACCTAAACTAAACAAAAATAAAATAAAATTATGGAACAATTAGCTCCATAAATATTTTTTTAATGAATAAAATTCTATATCACCATTATAAAATAGATTTTTATTATACTACAGAGGTGTCCCCGCAACCCAACCCAATGACCCAATAGCCCTTACCTTGGGTACTTGAGACGAGCTAGGGCAAAACTAGTCTCCTATAGGGGAGATCCCCTGCCCGCAAGATGTCCCAACTCTTCAAACCAGGAGTAGAGTCAAACCCAAGACCAATGGGGAGCAAACAGGACAGGACAAAGTCACACCCAAGAGTTCAAACAGGACAGCGGCTTGGAACAAAATACAAACTAACACGTCGCTACATGATGAAAATAAGAACACTAAAAGAAAGTGGGTCTCAATCATCTAAATTACCCCATACATTAATGAAGTCTAAAATTAACTGCTAAATAAAATTAACAATTTATTTAGCAAAACTACTAGACAAAACCACTCCAAACTAATTATCACAGATCTCATACTCTACCAATATTTTGAAAATTGAGTGATCTTAAGTTTCCACCTTAAACTCTTGCAATACTTCTCCGACCGATGGATATTATGGTTCACTTGATACGAACATCACTGCAATCTCGTCTGGCCAAGAAGGAAGTTTCGACAAATTACTTTTGTTATAATCAAAAGAAGATTTTTACTTCCGCTCACCTCTCTCCCTATCGGCAAAGCCCCTCAACCGCAACTAACCTTCCTCCAAATCGACATAGATATTATGTTGCATTCAATTTATAAAAAAGGATCAACAAAAATTGAACAAGAGACTTGCACAAAGTTCTTCAGTATAAAGTTTGGAATTCTCTATATCTGATTGCCATCTCCGTCGCATTGATTTTGTCAGATTTCAGAAATTCAAGACATCTCTTAATCAGGAAAATTGTGTTATATTGCTATCACGATTCAACCATGTAGTTCTATAAGTCAAACTCATTGATCCATGTTTCACGAGTAGTGGTTCACAAGAACCCATCTCTCATGATAATGAATGGTCCACTTAGCATTCATTGCATCTAGGTGATGCTCACAGAGGTGAAGCATTGGGTCTTCCGGGAACCCATCCCAATACTACTCGAGCTCAAGCGCGCTTAACCTCAGAGTTTTCTCCAAGGTTAAGCTCACTTAGTTTGCAACCCCATTTGCAAAACCTTCAGCAAGTGTTGTGCCTTATGAATCATTCAAGTTTACTCCAACGTTAAGCCCACTTAGCTTGCAATCCCATTTGCAAAATCTTCAGCAAGTATTGTGCCTCATGAACCATTCATTACAGAGCCCCTTTAAGACAATTGTATTGTTTCTGACAAAAAAACAAACAAAATTCAATAACTTGGTTAATTTCAACAGTGGATAGATTAACTTGATAGCATGCATCTTCAAAATATTTACCTGTATCTTCTAGAGCATCTTCGCACTCGTTCTTTGCATGTTTCCTCATAATGTTGCTGTTAATCCTTCCAAAAGGAAAACCTAACAGTTTCCGCGACTAGATATGTTGTACAGTGCAGAAGTTCTAAAGTGAGTCCTGTGAAAGATATCATATGATTCTACACGTAGTGAGATTAAATCCTTTCAACTGGGAAAAGAAAACGTAATACATTAATCTCTTTGTTATTCACTGATCTCCTAATAGCACAGGGTGTTGTACGCAACTTACCAAGGTGAGCCCACCACACAGTAAGAAGCTTCCCATAAGAGGCTATATGAAACGCTGAATGCTCCAATATGTATGATTTCCATACACATAATTCCAGTAGGAGAGTTCTTGTCGTGTAGATATATCTCCTGATTTCCCCAGGTCCGCACCACTTCCTTTCAAACCAAAAGCATTCACAGAACGCCACACCTGCTGCCGAGAAAATGCTCGCACTTACAGCGTCTCCTACCAATAATCCCCACAGGAACACACCCCATCTTTGAAATGGTGGAACCGAATGACATCCCGCATCAAAATATCACGTCCAACTATTGTAGAGATAAATTTAGCAGCAGCGTGACAGTCACCACATACACGGAGGTTCTTTATAATACGGATTGTGTACCCCGAAGGGGTGCGGATAAGTCCATAAGCAATGACTAGCTTCTCACTGTGGTAATACAGAACTTGTTTCTTGAGCTCATCATTCATAGCATGGAGCACAAAGCTTGTGTTTGGAATATACCCTGCTTCCTCCATCTGTCCAGCCACTGTCTTCAGCACTGCGTAGATTTCCGCTGTTTGTGGGTGTGATCTATCTTCTGACATGAATGCATGCACTTTGTTCTTGACTTCAATCCAGCTACACCCTGGCTTCTTTCTTACTTCTATATCTTTCATCATTTTTCTCACCTTGGCTGCATCATTCCACCTGCCAGCTGCAGAATAGATGTTTGACAGCAGCACATATGATGAAGTATTTTGGGGTTCTAAAGTAAAGAGCAATTCTGCAACACGCTTTCAAATCACCAAACTGCCATGAAGTCTACAAGCACTCAATAATGTCATCCAGATACTGAGATCAGGTTCAAACGGCATTTTATTAATATAGTCCTCTGCCTCATCTAGACGGCCGGCACGACCAAGCAGATCAATCATGCAGGCACAATGGTCCATCCTTGGCATAATGTAATGCTCATGACTCATCGAATGAAAATATTGGTTTCCTTCTTCCGCTAGACCTGCAAAGCTACAAGCAGTGAGAACACCAATAAAGGTCACAGCATCTGGCTTCATACACTTAAGTAACATCTGTTCAAATAGCCTTAGGGATTCCATGCCATGCCCATGCTGGTAACCAATAATCATTGCATTCCATGAGAAAAGATCATGTTCAAACATGTTGAAAATTTGCCATGCATCTTCTATGCTTCCACATCTGGCATACATTGTAACCGGGGAATTGGCCACATTTATATATGATATGAACCCAATGCCGATTATGTGTGAATGGATGTGTCTGCATATTCTAGGATGGCAAGACTAGCACATGCACTAAGAACACTTCCAAAAGTAGCCTCATCTGGCTCCAAATCAGTCTATTGCAGTTTGAAAAACAGTTTGAGAGCCTCCTCGTCATGTCCACCCTGCACATACCCTGCAATCAGTGCATTGTAGGAGATTGCATCTCGTCGAGGTACTTTTTCAAATAAGCATCGGGCATAATCTGTGTTCCCAGATTTACCATACAAATCAACAAGAGCACTTGCAACAAAGACATTTGACTCAAAACCAACTTTCATAATTTTGCCATGAAGTTGTTTGCCTTCCTCAAAGGCCAGTAAACCGGAATATACCCTGAGAATGCTGGCATAAGTGAATTGATTCGGCTTCACACCCGCCCACTGCATTCGGAAGCCAAGCTTTATGGCCTCTTCACGGTGGTCATTCTGGGCATAACCTGCAATCATTGCATTCCATGAAACTAAGTCTCGTTCCAGCATTCTATCAAATAAGTACCGCGCATCTCTTATGCTCCCACATTTAGCATACATTGTGACAATTGCAATGCACACAGAAACATCCAATTCTAATCCACTTTTTACAGCTTGCATAACAACCTGTACCCCAAAATACAAATCCACTGAAGTAGCACATGCACCTATAGCACCAACAAACGTCAACCTGTTTGGTTTCATACCTGCAGGAAATTTTTTAAGGGAAAGAAATCGTTTTACAAGTATAGAAAAATTGGCGAATCTTTCCATTTAAAAACAGGAAATATAAGAGTCTAATATCTGAAGAAAGAAATGGATTTAATGTTTGTACTTGTAGAAATCGGCAAATGTAGAAACCTTAAATACACATTACCTACGTAGAAACTTCCACATGATGTCTTTGAAAAAAAAATGTTTTAACTTGTGAACCTAATTGTTGACTTTTATGGCAAAATTAGCCAACCCTATGGCTAAATATAACCTATGAAAATAAACTTTTCCACCTGCACAATGAACTTGATGAAAAAACTATACAGCTTCGTCAGGTTGCCCATTTTGTGCATATCCAAGAAACGACATTCCGAGCTCGCATTTCGTCAAACACTTGAAGTGCGATCTCTATACTCCCACATTTGGCATACATATCAACAAGAGCGGTCCCCACAAACACATCAAACTTCATACCAATTTTGATAATCTGAGCATGAATCTCCTCTCCATACCCCAAAGCCGCCAAGCTTGCACACACGCTCAAAACACTAGCAAAGGTAAAACCATCGGGTTTAAAACCTATCCGTCGTATTTCGTAGTACAGATTCAATGCATTCTCCTTTCCAAATCCCTATCGCGCATACCCTGCAATCATTGCATTCCAGGAAACCGCATTTCGTTCAGGCATTTTGTTAAACAGTTCCCTTGCATAATCCATCTGGCCAGAATTAGCATACCCAGAAAGAACAGTGGTCCGTGAACAGGCATCTCGTACACGTATATTTTCAAAAAAATGACGTGCATCATCCATTCTTCCACATTTCACATACATGTCAATTAAACAGTTTACTACATAGACATTGGATTCAAATACAACTTTGATCATTTGGCCATTGACTGTCATTCCCTCTCTCAGGCCTCTTCTTCTAACACACTCCAGCAGTAGACGAGAATAAGTATTAGCACTCACCTGAGTAAGTCTACCATCCAAGGTATTCTCCTCGAGGCATTTTGTCAAGCATTTGGTAGGCAGTCTCGAGTGATCTTGAATTACTTGGTAACTTGCCAGTTTATCTTTGAATATGTCTTGGAGAGCAGCGAAACCAAAGCTCCGGAGACTGCTTTCCTATGGCCATGTTTGCGTTTAAATTAGCACCTTTGGAGTGCTGATTGTAAACGTTCAGCTATTTCAAATGTTTTGCAACACTTCTTCGTTATTTAAAGAGGAGAAGTCCCTCTCTCTGAAAACAATGCGTAAGGAAAGGAATGGTTAACTAAGGTTCCTATCTTTTTGTACTTCAACGGTAGAACACAAGGGTGCACAAACACAATGTGCCGTAGCTTAGCTTTTCTATGGTTTCTGCAAATCTTAACTATGACTATTCTAGCTTTTAATCTATCCAATACCTTCAAGGTAAACAGAGCATGAGGGTAAAGGAGCGGGAATGGATTGGTTGGATCACCTAAATTCGCCGTCTCCTGAGAATATGACCGAGGCTCTGAACTCTCGGGTATACAACCGGGATAAGGTTGGTACAAGCAAACACTCTTTACGGTAAACTAGATCTGAGACCTGCCAAGGAGGAGGAACCCCTATCCGAGGTATGGGCTAGGAAATGGTTTACAAGAAACAACAAATAAACGATGTCTTGGCCAGCAAGCTTGCTAAGGAGGAGGAACCCCTATCTGAAGTATAGATTGAAGGACAATACATTAAACAACAACAAACGATAACTGTCAATGACAAATATCCAAGGAGGAGGAACCCCTATCCGAGGAGGGAAATGAAACAACAAGCTATTTGAAACAAGACGTGGAAATAACTCAAATAGGTAGATCAAAATGCAAGCGCCTTCTGATATTCTTCTTCAAGCTTTATCAATGAATTACAAAGGTTGGGATAGCAAAGGCACAAAATCATGCACAATTACAATCGACCAACGAACTCTCATCCAAGAGTGAACAAATATCCACTTTCAAAGCTGTTGGCAACAATGGCGCAACAATTTTGCAAAGTAAGTAAAAGTTAAACAAACAATGAGCCCAAGGCTCTTATTTATAGAACTCAAAGGAGTGGGAGACCCCAAAATCTCCTTGAGTTAACAATGAGTTCTTGCCAATCAATTAGCAAGATTTATTCCTAAAAAGGGGGAACGAGCAATTAACTGGAAAACTACTTTAGTTAACTGAAAGAAAACAAAGAGTCAACTAGAAACTATTTCAGTTGACTGAAAGTAAACTAAAAGTGAACTTTGATGAAAGTATCCCTCCAAAATAGACATCCACATTTAGTGGAGATCTAAGATCCACAAATCATGGAAGCTGATTAGACATCCTTAATCAGTGGGATTTGACAATGCATGATTTAAGGGATATGAAGTTAACTTGGAAAGGGACATCAAGTTAACTCCAACTACATTTAATGCCTTCTTGAGTTGACTTGGAATGAGGCATCAAGTCAACTTCAAGTATCATAAATGCCAATTGAAAGGTAGGACGTCCTTCCTAGGTGTCTTTTCACACTTCACCATTTTTGGTCAACAACTCCTTGATCCATGTGTTGACTTCTTCTGTTTCCGGATAGTCAATATTTTGATGACACGGCATCTCTTCTTGCGCAAGCTATTGCTCTTGGTAACTTTGGCGGCTCCATGCTTGGAATGACCTCTTCACAGCTGGCAAGCCAAGGTGCTTACTGCCACACGGGAGGTGGTAATATTGGTCTTTTTGTTGCAAGATCAACCTTTCTTTCTTCTTCATCCAAAGTAATTGCTGCGGCTCTCCACTAAGCGGAAGATGTATTCTTTTCAAAGATAAAGATCTGCAGACTGCTTATGATGTTTGTTTGCTTTCCAGCAACGTGTGTAAGATCTGGCTGGAGAGTTGCTGGTGCAAGGTCTGGTTGTTCAATTGGAGCCCAAGGATGCCAAATTGTCATTCTGTGAAGAAGAAATCACCTGTTGACTGTAAACACATATGTGTTTAGACAACTTCTGAAAAACCCCTGAAAATAGTGCCCTACCGAGAAGTATTTTTTCAGAAAAATTCTGGCACACGGGTTTTGTTCATGCTTCAATGCTGAACAAGCCCAGTTCCTTAGAATTTTGATTCTGAAACTTTTTGGAAAAACCCCCAAAAATGGGGGCAGCAAGTATGTTGATTCTGGAAATTTGAGGAGATGGGTTTCTCTGGAAAATTATGTTGGATCTACCCAGTTGATCTGATCTGATGTAGCCTGTCACCTTTTTGAAATGTGCAAGAAAACCTAAGACAAGAAGAGAGGAAGTAGACAGAAGATGGATTGGAAGTTTTTATCTGACTCCCTAAGAAAATCTGTCTCTGAATTCAATCCTCAAATTAGCAATCTTCTTCTGCTTCAGATTTGCAAGAAATATTGAAGAACGGATGAAAACCTTGGCCAGATCTGTAAATGGAATCCTTGAGAGCTTATGGTTGTTTCTTGATCATCAACCTGCAATAAAATAATGAAGTGGGATGCCTATACCTTGATTACATAGACTCAAGCCTTAGATCCACAAGTTTGGGGACTTAACTCATGATCAAAAGTGGTTTTGGCTTGATCTGAAGTCCAAAAAGGTGATTTCCACTGATCGTGGAGTGATTTAGCCAAGTTTCACTCAAAATATCTTGACTTTAGTCAACAACTTGACCTTTGACTTCTTCTAGGCATCCCTTTTGAGTTTTGCAAGTTCTTTTATTATTTTCTCTTCTGAATGACCTCAGTTTGATCTTGAATCTAGCCTGATCTGTTGATCTTGAGCTGTTGCTGGCACATTCGTCGTTGAGTTGGATCCAACCTGAAGAGAAGTGCCTGGGAGGCATGATGGTAAAAAGCTGAGTTCAGGGCATCAAAAGAAAGGGCGCCTTTTCCAAGAAAGGGCGCTTTTGCTTGTGCCTTAGTAAAATTTCAATCTTCATTCTTTAGTCTTTTATTCTGGACCTCGTGTGCTTTGATATGGATTTCCCGTTGATCGGAGAATCAAATGTTCTTGTTTGATATCTTGTCAGGTAGCCAGCTCTGTTTCGCCAAAGATGACTAGAGTTTGAAAACTCAAAAATTATTTTAGGGTTCCTTTATTCAAGGGCGCCCCTCATTGAAAAGGGCACTTTTGTCCTGTTGGAACCATGAAAATATGATGATTTTTACATATCTTTCATACCCCTGAGTTTCCATATGAGTCCTTCCTTAGGCACATTTTCCTCATTTCTTGATGTTTTTACCCATATTTTGGCCGTGTAGCCCCATAGAATCTATCGTGTCATGCATTTTTCATGTTGTGGTTCCTATCGGCATAGGTCCATGACTGTCTCCCCGACCCATGTTGTTTTTATGCTAACATTTGTATGCTACAAGTTTGTTGGCAAGACCCCTTTGATGTCTCAGTGATCACAATTCTTGTGCACTCACCATTCGGCATGACATTCACGTGGTCTCAACGACCGAGGGGGAACCTATCGGTAGGAGTTTGGTCGTCGAGGTAGTGTCTTATCGAATTTGAAATGTCTCCTCAACTAATGCATGTGGAGGTTCATCGGTGAGAGCTAGGCGGTATCAGAATAGGATCTCAGCGAAGTTGTTATGTCTTGCCAACATGGGGTCTTCTTCAACCGGTTCTCGAGGAGAGTCTTACTGAACAACTCATTGAAGGATTTCTTCGGCCAAACATGTTGCTTTTAGTGTAAGGTCATAACGAATGTACATTGTCACACCGATTGGTGGTGGGAGGATTCATATCGGTAAGAGTTGAAGCTATCGAGGAAAGGTCTTGGCGAGTGACCCTCGGTCTCGCCGAACAACATATGGGGTTTCGCTTCGGCCAAACATAAAGCAAACGATGAAATGTCTTGGCGAGTTCGAATTGTTACACTGACCAAAAATATAAAGGGATGCGATATCGATATGAGTTAAGGTTTTCGACATGAGGTCTCGGCGAGTGACCTTCAGTCTCATCGATGGAAAACAAAAGGGTCTTTGCCGGCATGAGAATTGACTTGTCTCAGCGGCACACATGATGGTTGATGACTTTCGATATGACTCGAAGCATTCTATGAGAGGTCTCCCCAACATTGATATGTCTCACCGTAATATACATAAGGACTATGTCGGTAAGAAAATTAGAATGTCTTAGCGAAGGTGAATAAAACAAGGATATTGCTCGGTAAGACTTATATGACTTCGGTGTGTGATCTTGGTGAAGTGCCTGGGGTCTCACCGATGGAACGCAAAGGAGACTTTTTTGGCATGAAATTGGATTGTCTCAGTGACTCAGGATGGATGAGGAGACTCTTGGTGAAACATATTGTTGGCTGTATAACATCTCCCTGACCCTGATGTGTCACGGAAAAGGTGAATAGAACCAAGGGAATGACTAGCGATTGAATTGCCTTCGGCATAACCACGATATGTCTCGCTGACTGTTTCATTGGTGACTAATGAAAATTCAAACACTGTGGCCGACATGTGAGTTCATAAAATACTGCTGCAGGCCGACATGATTTGAGTCCGAATTCTGTGGAAGGTTGACATAGGATTTCAATAAGATATGTTTTTCTGATACTGGTGTATAAATACGTATTGTGTAATTGTAAATCATCACCAGTTATTATATATTCGATACACAACAAGTAGATACAGTAGAATAAAATTATCAGATCAGAGACTATTGTTGCATGATTTCAGAATGGAGGTATTTATGAAAATCAGTTGATGTTGCTGTATTTTTCTGGTGTCAATTGTTTGTTGAATCTAATGAAAGTATTGCTAAGCTGTCTCCAAGATTGATGCTTCTTGGTTGTTTAAATTGGTATAAAAAGTTTATATTCAATTCATCAGTGCACATTTGTTGTATCTGTGTGGTTAATTGATTGGTTCTTTCAAGCAAAGATTAAATCCTTTTAGTTAATCACAGTAATCAGAGAGATTCATCTAGATTGTTCAAGTAGAGCTTAGTAATCACATTCTTTCATGTTTATACAAGTTGTAAACATAATATATGCCAGATAATTTGAGTATTCTCCAAAGAAGTGTTGCTCATCTTGATTTCATTTGACTCCACATACCCAATAAGGCACTAGTCTCTGCACTTCATCATTTTGAATTCAGTTAGTTTCTTTATATCTGTTAATTGAGCATTTTAGGATTTAGATCAGAAGATTGCTATTAAGTTTGATTTCATTTGTTCACTTCCATCTTCCATTGTGGACAAATCACTACAAGAAAGATAATCATAAGTACATAAAGTCTGCTTCGTTCAGGTAGGTACACCCGCCTAGGTCTTGCAGCACCTGAAGAGTAGAAGGTTGAAATCTTTTGACCTTGTCTGTTACCCTAAAGTGTATCAAGAAGTTGGCAGCCTCTTGAGGCATTCCACCTACATTTTTGAGAGCTAACATGTCCTTCAACATGGTTATCTTCATTTGAAAAGTTGCCTAGTTTGATCCTGATTATCTGTTGACTGCCTCATTAGATGCATGTGCTTTCAGTTGCATCATTGAGATCTACCTAGGTTGAGAAGGTTATCTTGGGAAGCCTTTGGTCATTTGTTGGCATTTGGAGGTCCAAAAATAAGGGCACCTTTCTTTTGAAAAGGCTCTTTTTCTTTGATTTTCGCCTTTGATAGTGGTTTCCTGATATTTCTTCAACTGCCTCTTTTCACTTCATCAGCAACTACTTGTGATCAACTTATCAGATGATCTAGCTATTTGTTTCATTGTCGCGCCAGCAAGAAAATGACGAGGATGACTGCCTTGGAAGATCTTGCAGACTGCATTTGACCTTTAAAGATCATGGGCACCCTTGCTTGAAAAAGGCTCTTTTCAGGATTGTGAACTTGTCTCTCCTTCGTAACATTTCTAGAGTTAGTCAAATTTTGACCTTTTTGGGTTTCTGGAATCTCCTTCATCAAACAACATCATTTTAGACCTTTTCCTCCATAGTTGCGTCGTTGAAGCTTTCGAAGCTTAGCTTTCAACACCTGGTACTGGCCAATCTACCATTAATGGTTGCGGAGCTCCTAACTTTGTTCCTGAAAAATAGAAATAGACCCACCAGAGTAAAACCTGTCTTTTGATTATTCTGACTTGGCCAATGTGATCGTGAAGCCTTTTAATCCTATCAAAATCATTTTTAATCATTTATGGGAAGGTCCTATTTTCGGGGGTTTCCCTGAAAATAGGGGCGAAAAAACCCTGATTTTCAAATTTTCAGAATTTTGCACATGTATTCCTTGACAGAAACCCACAAAGACCCTATGTTTGGTTTGACCTAAAAACAAACTTTTAATGGCATTTTAACAAGATTTAGCTCAATTTATACAGAATGCCAAAAATTTATTTTGGGTACAATAGGCCATTAATCTTATTCATAGCCAAAGCATACTTTTTTACATGGTTATGGTAATGCAGATTTAACACTTGGCTAATCTTCATAGTTTCCAATGTAATTCATGTTATCTAAGTGTTGCTCTTTTTTTTTGGCTTTCACTGGTAAAAAACCACAATTGAATTGTACGTGGTTTCTGCATATCTCTAAGAATGGCGTTTAAAAATTACATCCTCAAATGGAACTATATTTATAGAAAAATATTTATGAAACCTGAATTCTTAAAGTTGTGCATAGTGGAGAAAAAAAAAAGTTTCTAAATAAGAAATTTATCTACAAACTTTTAATTAACCAAAAATTATACAATAATTGCTACAAGTTCTCTATAGATGTTATAGGTTGTTGAATTAACTTATTGACTACAATAAGTTAATTGTAATAGAAAATTTTAATTAGGATCATAAAAATCTAAAGTAGCAAGATAAATGCTCAATTGTAGTTCACCTCACATGATCTCTTTCTTGGGTTAGTTGCAACTTCATTTTCTCCCTTTTCTGAACTGATAGTTAAATCAGCATCTCGTATAACTCATAGCATTGAAACTGATAAAATAAGTCATGTGACAAGAAAAAGTCTTTTTAAATTATATATTAAAATTCTTTACATCCATGCAGAAAATATATGTCCTAGATATGCTAGATTGCACACTATATAGTTCTATTTCCACTTCATATATTTATTGATCTAAAACAACTAATGCTACACTTGTCCAATCACTTCATATTACATAGGAGAACTTATTTTAGAAATAGGAATAAAATTAGGAAATTGAGTTTGAAGTAATTAAAGCATAAAACTCATGCTAGAACACTCCAATCTATGCTTGAAAGATGCAAGTCATTAAAAAACATAGAGATGAGTGGCAAGATTATTCAATTCCTCAACAATACATAACCTTGTTGAAGAATAGGTATTATGCCTCTTGTTTTATCATCCCTCTTGTACTAATGAGGTTCATATTTGACTGTAAAGAAGTGACTGTTATTGTCACACAATTATAGAAAACCATGACCTTAATTATAGGCATGCTACAAGTTCGGTTGCAGGTTGTCATCCTTAATTGTTGTAGGCAAAAGTTAGCTCACAAAAAATCCTACTCTAATATTATCATACCTAGAATAACATAATATATTATTTCAAAAATAATTGTTTTAATTGTTGAACACCAGAAATAATGAGAGGGGGTGAATCAATATTCATTGAAATTCGTCAACTTATCAATTTAAACATGCATTCAAAACATATCATCAAACTTGTTGAAACGGAAAGAAATAATTAAAGCATGCATCACATCAATAAACACAAGCACACTAGATTTACGTGGAAAACCCTTGAAAGGGAAAAACCACGGTGATGATTAGTTCACAATATATTATATAACCGGTTATAATGGATTTGTAGAATGGTGGACTCACTGTCCAAAAAGAATGGCTCACTATCAAAGGCTCACTACCAAGGGTTCACTACCCAAAATAGAAAGAGATAGAAGAAAGGGTGACTCACTACCAAGGATGAATTGTTAACAATGTATTTGCAACATTCCGAGGATATAGTTCTAATTAAGCTAAAAAAACTAGCTTTACACACTTCATACTTCACCACTATCACCTTTTGCACTTCACACTAAATCAAATCTCACACATACTCTTAATCACATCCAACATACTCTACACCACATAATGAATTAACCTTGTATAGATACTATAACCAACCAAAATATCAATTAGGTCGGCCTAATTGCATGAACCGTGTAACACCATGACCTGTCAACCCAAAACTCCATCACACATGCCTTGTGGAAGGAACAAAAACATTTACCACACCAAAATAGGTTAGTGTGACCTATAATCACTCTCATGATTTTTCTCTATACACAATTCAACTTTGCACGACCCCAAAACCTTTAGGTCAGCATCGCTAGTGAAGCAACAACTGAATGAATCAACTATTCATTCATAACTCAACACATTGACCACCAAATCACTTTCCACTTGGATAAACACTTCCTCAAAACCGCAAAACATAATATTCCTCTATGGTGGAATGTAGAGCATTCCAACATGCACTCTACACTTGTAACACTATCATTACTAAGCCCAACACATTGTCAAAAATATCTTCAACAACAAAAGACATCAAACCTAGAAACTTTGGATTTAGACACATCCAACACATACCATGAACACCTGAAAACTACATGACAAGATTTTGCATAGCAGATCAATGTGAACCACAAAATTGTTCCTTTGATCACTAAATATACACACTGGGACTTAGTCAATTCTCAAAAACACTTGGTCTTCTCTAGACCAACACTTCTATGTTTCTGCAATGGGTTTCCATCAATGATAAGACCATATACCAACATGCTCATGTTGCCAACAATCTCCCTCTTTGTCATTGATGGCAACACACTCTTCTAAAACTACTTCCAAAAACATTCTCCCCCTTTGACATCAAGGGAAAAGGGTACCAAAAAGATACTTCTCTTCTATACTCAACACACTTCAACAACAATCTCCACCTTAGTACAAAATTTACATCAAAGTGGCTCCCCCTAACAATATAATCCATCAAAAATGATAAAACTTGTACCTCAGCGCCATCAACTACTTCCGTATATGTACATTCAAATCATAAAATTACATATATATAGCAAAAATGTACATCTTAACCCTTATAAGAATCTTTTAGTTTAGCAAGGTGTGCCTCCTAGTCTTTTTTTGCAACCTCCCAGTCCTTCTTAGCAAAGGAAAGCATATGGCACTGATTTTCAAACTGAATATGGAGGTCTTCTCCTTCTTCTCTAAGAGAATTAGGCATTGGATTCTTTTGCACCACCTTCTCAACATTAGCTAAAACTTTAGTTAAAGGGGTAAGCCTTGCACTTACCATATCTTTAAGCTAACCATATTGCATCATTATTTTCTCCTTTTTTTCTTGCAGTAGAAAGAATTGACCATGCATATTTTTAATAATTGCTCTTGTAGCTCCATCTGCATCATTGATTGGATCATAAAATCTTGAGGCCTGAGCAATTTGAGACTCAATTGAGTCCATATGATCTTTAATGTTCCTTGTAGAACTTAGTCACTTCAAACAAAATTGAAATAATTGTTTGGATTCCTCCAAACACTTTTTAATATCTTCCAAGTTGCCTTGCAACTTGGAATGTGCAGTACCACACTTTATCAAAAACTTTTGTTAACATCTTATCGTTGACCTTTTCAATTTCCTTCTCAATCTTTTCTTCCAAACTATTAAAATAATCCTTAAAAGAATCAAGCAATAATTTCAATTTATGCACACTTGATAAGGAATTATCAACAATTATTTTGGGAATACCTCCCTGCAACACCTCCACTACTTCATCTACCAACTTTGCACTCTTCTAGTGTGTTTGCAGAATTTCCTTCATAGTAGAGGTATGGAATATATCGCCAAGCTATAGTTTGTGTAAAGGGGAAATCTTATCTAGGTCTACCTGACCTTGTTGCATGGGAATTTGCACCTAGGTTGTATAGACACCACTGATTCAAACTATAGCTTCATGTCCAATAGACCTTTCAATGAGTCTCCATAGGCTCTAGGGGATTCACCACCAATTTTTACAATTTCTTCTTCCTTTTTCTCACTCCTTTTCTCCACTACTGAAACATTCTTCAATATTCTTCTCGACTTCTAGACGAGGCGAAGTGTCTTCTTTTTTTTCTCCAGTCTTCTCTAGGACACCTTGTAGGTCTTCTTTATTTTGCTCAACATCTATCTCCTTATTCAGAGGAGAAATTTTTTTTCATTTTGAGCTTCATTATTCTTCGAGGCATCTTGCTTATCTTCTTCCTCCTCTTCATCAACACTATTCTCCACAACTAGAGAGGTGTTATCAATCAACATGTCTTCCAGTACATGCTCATGCTCATGTTGTTTTGCAACAAGCTCATTGACATTCGCGAGGGGTGTATCTTGTTGCATTTTCTCTTTATTACCTGGAGGAACTCCCAACTTTTTAGCAAGCTCTTCAAATTTTTGCGGTGTCTCTTTCCTTAAACTCTCAATGTCTTTCTTATCCCTTCTCATAAGAGTGATAAGACTTTGTTTTGTCCTAAATTTATTTCCATAAAGCTTAGACAACTTGTGTATATCCTCATGAGACAATGAGGAACCAATATTCTCTTTTTCTATCCCCCTCTCTTCATCTCTCTCTCTCTCTCTCTCCATATCTCTCTATACCTCTCTCTATTACTTGTCTTTATCAACTCCATTATCTCTCATTCTTTCCCACTCTATATATATATCTCCCTATCTCTCTCTTTATATCTATCTATATCTCACTGTCTCTACCTCTCTCTCTTATTCATTCTCTCTCTCTATCCCTTTCTATCCCTATCTTTTTCTACCTCTCTCTCTTATTCATTCTCTCTCTCTATCCCTTTCTATCCCTATCTTTCTCTACCTCTCTCTCTTATTCATTCTCTCTCTCTATCCCTTTTTGTCCATATCTTTCTCTACCTCTATCTCCATATCTCTATCTCTCTCCCTATCCCTCTCTATCTCTCTATCATTATCTCTCCCTCTTTCCCTCTACCTCTATATATTGATCTATCTCTCCAACTCTTCTTCTCTCTCTACTTCTCTACATATCCCTCTCCTTTTCTCTACCTCTATCTATCTATCTATCTACCCCCTCTCTATCTATTTCCCACTCTCCCTCCCTTCTTTATCTCCCCCTATATATCTCTCCCTCTTTCTATCTACCTCTTTATCTCTCCCTCTCCCTCTCTATTTCTCTCTCTATCACTTTATCTTACCATATATATCTCTCTATCTCCATATCCCTCTATATCTCTATCTCTCCATCTCTATTACTAACTCCTTATCTTTCTATATATGTATCTCCCCATTTACCTCTCTTTATATATATATTCTCTCCCTCTCCCTCTATCTTCCTCTCTACCTTCTATAGAGAGCGCGGGTGGGTGGAGATAGAGAGAAGTAGAGAGGGAAGCTTAAAGAGGTAGAGATGAGAGAGAGAAGAGAGATATAGAGATATATCAAAAGGGGGAGATATGGGGAAAGAGGGAGGGATGGAGTGAGAAGTATGTAGAGAAAGATAAAGAGGGGAGATAGAGAGAAGTAGAGAGGGAGGGAGAGGTAGATATAGAGAGCTAAGGTGGGAGGGATATAGGAAAAGGTAGGAAAAAAGAGAGGAGGGTAGAGATGGGGATAAAGACAAGTAGAGATAGAGACAAAGAGAGAGGTAAGGTGGGAGGGATAGAGGGAGAGGTAGGTATAGAGAGGGAAGGTGAGGGGGATATATATGGAAGTATAGAGGGGAGGGGAGAGAGGGGTAAGGTGGGAGGGGTAGAGTGATATGTAGAGAGAGAGGGAAAGGGGAGATAGGGAGAAGTAGAGATGGAAGGAGAGAAAGAGAGGTACACAAATCTAGGGAGAGGTAGGGAGAGAGAGAGAGAGAGAGAGA
>VDFB02252616.1:32123923-32134230 GCA_007258455.2 Sequoia sempervirens
AGGGTGAATGGGAAGGTGAGAGAGGTAGATAAGAAAGAGAGGGTGAAGAGAGATATAGAGATATAGAGAGAGACATATAAAGGGAGAGAGATGGGGAATGAGGGAGGGATGGAGTGAGAGGTAGGTAGAAAGAAATAGAGGGGAGATAAAGAGAATTAGAGAGGAAGGGAGGAAGGGAGAGGTAGAGATAGAGAGGTAGGGTGGGAGGGATATAAAGAGAGATAGGTAGAAAAAGATGAAGATATAGATGAGAGATAAAGAGAAGTAGAGAGAGAGATAATATGGTCACTCTCCATATCTCTACCTACCTCTCCCTTTATCCCTCCAACCTTACATCTCTCTCTTTCTCTCTACTTCTCTTTGTCTCCCATCTATATCATTCTCTTTGTCTACCTACCTCACCCTATATCCCTCCCACCCTACCTCTCTATCTCTACCTATCCCTTCCTCCCTCCCTCTCTAAATTTCTCTATCTCCCTTCTTATATTATCTCTACATACCTCTCACTCCATCCCTCCCTCATTCCCCCTCTCTCCCTTTAGATATCTCTCTTCACCCTCTCTCTCCTCTCTACCTCTCTCTCACCTTCCCTCTCTATTTTTTTCTATCACACTCACCTACTCTCTACCTACTTATCCCTCTATCCCTCCTACCCTAATCTCTCATTACCCACCTCTCCCTTGGGATCTCTCCCTCCTTCCCTCTCTCTCTCATTAACTATCTCTCTCCCCTTCCCTCTTTACTTCTCTCTATCTCCCCTCACCTTCTCCTTCTCTACCTACCTCTCACTTTATCACTCCCACCATACCTCACTCTACCCTTCCCTTTATAATTCTCTATATATCCCCTCACCCTCCCTCTCTCTACCTACCTCTCCCTCTATCCCTCCCACCTTACCTCTCTCTCTCTCTCTACTTCTCTTTATCTCTCATCTCCATATTCCTCTCTATTTACCTACCTCCCCCTATACCCATCCCACCATACCTCTCTCTACATCTCCCTTCCTCCCTCCCTCTCTACTTCTCTTTGTTTCTCTCTTTACCTTGCCCTCATCCCATCCTCCCTCATTCCCCCTCTCTATCCCTTTATATATCTCTATATCTCTTCTCTCTCTCTCCTCTCTATTGGGAAAATATGTCTCAACCTCACAATTAAATGAGGTATTGTTGATACATCGCCTCAAGGGGAGAGAGAGAGAGAGAGAGAGAGAGAGAGAGAGAGAGATGTCTAAGGAGGGAAAAAGAGAGAGGGATATATGGAGGAATGGAGAGGTGGATAGATAAGTATAGATCTCAATAGATTGAGAGGGAGAGGTCTAAAGAGGTAAAAGGAGAGGGAGGGGAGAGACAAGTGGAGAGATAAGTCTAGAGCTTAAAGGGAGACAGCTGAAATATAGAGAGGTAGAGAAAGGGGACAGAAAGATATGATGATTTATGAATATTTATTCATATATTTACTACACAAAATATGAATATTCATTATTGATTACTTTTTCTAATGTTCCAAGTAATTTTAGATGATTGTTATAAAAAAATATGAAAAAGGGACTTTGTATGAGTAAATAGCAAGCATTTGGTGTTTCAAAAATGAAATATTAAGTTCAAATGATTATAATTATTTTGTGTGTGTATAATATAGAAACAATACCTATTCCATTGTGTAGAGATCCGAATCACCTTTCCAATGCTTGTAAAAAATAAATTTTTTGTTAAGAAGTGCAAAAGTTATGCCCATTTTACTAAACAGGGTTTTTGGGCTTTTCAAAACGAATATCCATTTTGAAAAACCCCAAAATGGATATAAATTTTGAAGACATAAAGTTGGTATCCATTTCTAACAAATAGATATCCACTTTGAAGACATAAAAATGGGTAACCATTTCAAAAAAATAGATATCCATTAAATATTTTTGAAATCAGACATCCGTTTTCAAGACATAAAAGTGAGTACCCATTTTTTAAAAATGGATATCTGCTTTGTTTCTCAAAATAGATATCCATTTTTAAGACATAAAAATGGATATCCATTTTTTCACATAATTTTATGGGGGCAACCAAACTGAAAAGTCAACTACCCCAATGTGTTTATAGAGGTTGTAATAGTTTTTCAAACTTCACCCTTCATGATGGCGACTTTTTTTCATCCAATTTGATGAAATGAAAAGGGTTTATTCAAAAAATTGTCAAGATTCTACCAATATGAGATATGCTTTATTTTGAATTTAATAGATAATTATTATTGATTTTTTACATGTACCATGTGTAAAGTCCTGATTGATAGACTAATAGAAAAACACCTATAAATTTAAACAATTATACATTTTTTGAATTTGAAAGATGTTTCACAAACTATTGTTTAAAAAAATAAAAAATTGAATTTCATAATTTTTGACCAAGTTAGGGTGGCCGAACAAATGATTTTTAATATTTTAAAAATTTCCTTCTATAAAATTCATAACTAATTATTTACTTGCAAAAAAATTACAAAAAAATATGTGTCACATCTGGGCATGTGTCCTCTACTTATATTGAAAGATTTAGAAATATATATTTATTTATTTTGTCATCATTAGGGTGGCCAAAAAAACACTTGCTTTTATTTTCCTAAAAATTTAGTACTATTACATTGAAATTTCAAATGTTCACCAAATATCTATTTATTTTTTTCCAAAAAAGGACTAGTAGCTTAGAAACTACATTCAATTTGCTACAAATTTTGTTCTTACATATTTTTCAAATTATGTGAATAACCTATTCAATTTTTTATGTCAAGTTGCCTAACTCTAGTTTTTTTAATTTTCATTATCACTTAAGGGCCTAGTTTGGACCCCATGATCTTGCACTGACCCTTGTCTTTCAATTTGGCATTTAGGTAGTTTTCAACTCTTTTTCCTTCTTCAACTTGCACTTTCAGACTAGTGAATATCTCATTTGATTGTTTAAGCTTCTCATTTGTTTCCTTGACTCTTTCTTTAACTTTCTTGATTTGATCCCTCAACTTCTTGATGCACTCATTTGCTTGCTTAATATCTTCTTTCAAATCTCTATTCTCACATTTTGCTTTATCCAGATCATCAAGAGTAGATTTGAGTTCTCCTTCCATATCAACTTCAGAGTCTTCTTCAGTAAACCCTTCAGGATGATCTCTTCCAGAGGGATAATATACCTCCTAAGTGTCATTTGTTCAACCTCCAAGATCTACCTCAATGGTTAAGCCAATTGAAGGAACCAATCTTTGATACCAATTGTTGAACACCTGAAATACTAAGAGGGGGGAGGGTGAATCGGTATTCATTGAAATTCATTAACTTCATCAAATTAAACATGCACTCAAAGCATATCATCAATCTTACCAAAATGGAAAGGAACAATTAAAGCATGCAATGGGTGAAATCACAATATTGTGTCTCACTTTTTGGCCAAGATGGACATTTATATCAACATTTTTAACTGAATCTTCACCTTCTGAAAACTATAGCAACTAAATCGTTAAGAATTTGAAGATGATGTGAACTAGTGATTTGTGAAAATTTGTGTGTAGATTCTAAATATATATTTTTATTTTTTTTTCTAAAATAATTCATGAATATTTCAACATATCCTTTAATAACTATTTTTAAATAGTAAACAACATTTTTCAAAAAGTAATGTTTATGTTGTCAAGCATAAATATTTTTCTAGAAAGGATAAAATTATAAATTTTAAAATATAGATTCTTAACATCAATATCTAGGGAAAGGATATTTTTCATAATTTTTTGTTACATATATATTTTTTAATTAATTTTTGAAGTCATTATAACTATAACTTGGACATAGGTTTATGTCGTCAAACATAACTTGTGTATACATGAAAATCCTTTTTTTGGTGAAACAAGGACATCAATACCTAGGGCATAGGTATTTTTTAATTTTTTTTGCAATGGGTTACTATTTTTCCACCTTTGTAAAATGAAGACCATGATGTTTGGTGGAAAACCTATGTTCAATAAAAATTGAAAATTAAATACATTATAAAATGAAAACATATCAAAACTATACTAGACTGTTTGATAAGATAGTGAGTTTTCATGAGTGAGGACTATGAGTTAATGGAGTAGCTGACATCAATGGCAATCACAGTTTAAGAGGATAGTAATAAAGAATATCATAGTGGCAATTCACATAATGTGTGGAGGGTACAATGACAACTTGCCATCAAAGATAACATATTGAGAGTGGTTTGAAGAGGACATTCCTTGTAAGACTTTGCAAGGAGTTAAAGATACAATAGGGTAGAAGCTAATTATATTGTTGGCATGGTGGTGGTAGTGCAAGAACCAAGTGCACACCAGTCTAGGTAGTTTAACATAACTATTAAGTTTGTTGATGGGGTTTTATGTTAATGCATGAGTGATCATGGTGTCTACCACAATGTGTTTAAGATGTCTTACATACTTGCATAGCATTCCTAGAGGAAGCTTTATATGTGAAATCTTGTTAGAGATTATTCAAATGTGAAGATAGTGTTAATGTGTTGTCATAATTTTATGTGGTCAAAGATTAGGCACAGTCCTCCATGAAATAATGCATAGTACAATACCAATAAGAATGACAATGACATGCAGGTGAACATGGAATCCAAGGCATGATTCAAGACTATGTGAATGGTTGTTATGGAGTCCTTGCCAATATAGGACTCCGAGGTTTTGTTACTTTTGCAAGGGATACTTTGGTTTTGTCATTCACAAAGCTATGGTTTAGTAAGGTAATGGGTTGACTCAGATGTGCAATGGTGTCTTGCAATGAATTTTAGGTTATTAAATGAAAGGCCGAAAATCAAGGTAGGGTGAAACACTCAAGGTAAGCAATAGGATATGAAATGAAGAAAAATAAGTTAGGGGTTCAAAACACATAGTGTTTTATACTAAACTTGAAATATTTCACCAAACTCACTATAAATAGAAAGGGAAAATGGAGTGTAATAAGCCTACCTATTTTCTATTTCATTCAAGAAATGAGATCCCTCGGAAAAAAATCCACTTTCAACCCTTAGGTGAGTGAATTTTTTGAGGAATCTTGCAATTTCCTTTGTGTGTTGATGGGGTAAATATGATTGAACAACACTTTTGGGAGATGAAAATAAGATAGAAAATGACCTCAAATTTGTAACCTAAAACTTGATTCATGCCGATGTAATATAACTTTGACAAGAACAATCAATTTTATGCAAATTGGATGATTGGAAGAGACTTAAAACCTACCTCAAAATCAGTTGTGGAGTGTCTTTTGATAGAAATAGTAATAAATATGACTAAAACATGGGTTTTGGGATTAATATTAAAATTACCAAATGCAGTCATTTATGATATGTAAAACTTGGATTTGATAGATGAAACATAGTGCTATAAAAAATAGTAAAGCTTCTGGTAAATTTGGGAATGTAAAATATTGTGTACTTGTCATAAAACAATGTTTTCAGAAGTTGTCCTGGGACTCATTTTCAAATAGGTGAAAGGATTCTTGTTCAGCTTTCCAAAATTGATTTTTGGGTCCTCTACTCTTTTGTCTACACTTCTAGATCCTCCAAGTTTCACAGTCAGGTAGTCAAAAATAAATTCAGGATCTAAGTTTTTGTGAGATGACAACAAAGGTGACAACAAATGCAACTTTGCAATTTTGCACTTTTGAGATCTTCAACTTTTCTTCAACCTATGCACTTGTGAATATGCAAAACATAAAGAGAGAGGGATTTTTTTTGGGTGAATGGGGGTTTTCCTTGGTCAAACCCCATTTTGGTAATTAAACCTTGAAATGAAATGAATAGCATGAAATAAATGATGAATGAACAACTCAATGTTGCAACTCACCAAACCCTTGGATAAACCTTGGAAAGACTGAAATCTTGATGTGGATCTTGCATGAAATGGCTTCAATGGATGTGGACATTGATACTTGAATCTTTCTTTGGATCTTTGACTTGAATGATTGGATTAGATCTTGAAACCTACATCACAATGTTAGCTCCAAAAACATGTATGAATGAACATAACTTTGACATGATGCTTGAGATCTTGAATGCTGCAATAAATCCTTGATAAATGTACTCTTGATTGCTCTTGACAATAACATTTTCTCTTATAAAATTTCTCTTCAAAACTTCTAGTTGATTTGATAAAATAACCTCACATTTATAGAAATTTATCCTTAATTTCTTGAAAATTAAACATTACAAGCCAACATTTGAAATTTTAATTTGGGATGATAAAAATACCATCAAAACATGATTTTAAAATGGGTTGAAGATCTTAAGGAGAACCCATTCACCCATGGGCTAATGGGTCCCAGACCCTAATTCCTGGAACACACATTGCTCAATGTGAAGTGTTATGTATAGACATTAATTATAGTCAGGTTTCCTCTTCAAAAAATGTAATTTATTAGGCTTGTAAATGAATTAAAGGGTAATAAGGCCTAATTAATCTCAATTAATTATGAGGGCCCAAATAAGTGTGTAAATGTAAAGGGTTACATTTAACAAAACTAAATTAAGGCAATATTAAGTCCAATTTAAACTAGGAGGGCCCAAGCAAGTGAGAAAATGTAAAGGGATACATTTTTCTACACTACAGGATATTATTCAACAAGTTCTTATTTAATATGTGATACCTCTTCACACCAATTTTTTTATCCTCAAAAGATTTGTTTTGGAATATTTCTTCACATTTTGAAAGACAATGATCACATGCAAGTTGCAGATTGTGTGCTCATAAAAGTGGTTATTCAGGGGTATAATTGTTCATTTCAGGGCTAGATTCCTAAAATTTGGTGACAGGATCTAATTTTCTTGCCAAGGAAATCTTTTCAAATAAGTACTAACACTTAGAAAGTTTCCCAATCTTGAGGGATTTTGGCAATACTTTGTGGTTGGAGCAGAAAGTTTTAATCACCTACCCTAACTTCTTAGAGAGTTTTCAATCAATAGTCCTCATTTCAAGGAGATTGCAGTCATTAGTTAGCTATTATTTTTTGGATTTTGCAACAATTAGGGTCAGGAATCAACTTCAATCAAGTTGGGTGATTGATTTTCAACTGTAAGTCAATTAAGGGTGAATTTAGGAGTTTAATTTCTAGATATAAGGGCAGCTCATAGGCATTTCATGCTCTCAGTAGAAAAGATTGTCCTTGTAACTCATGTTATGAGATTCATTATAAAACCTTCATTTTGATTCAACGAATAAAATGATAGCAGTTCCTTCTCATTTTTCTTTTGTCTCATATTGTAGATGAATTTTTTATGATTTGAGTTTTGAGTCCTTCATTTTTTCCCTTTTCAAGTAATGTTTTGGTAAAGGATCATGTTTAAGTGCAGGTTATATGTTGTGTGGCCTTTTCAACAAATTGAAGTTGTGAAACCTATCTTTCCTTCATGCAATAACTTGAAACCAACACCTTCATATAAAATATTTAAGTGTTTCATGGTTTGATTTGAGTTGTGAACAAGTCAAAACTTTGTTAAATCACATTGTGATATGATTAAAGCAGTTAAATATAGAGATTTTGGTGCATCACCTCTTAGGAGTTAGTTTTCAGTTTCAAGCAAATTGTTCTTCCCCTTTTCCACGTCAAGTTGATAGTTTTAGGAGGTTCACCAAGGGAACCATCCCACTCTGGAGACTCATCCTAATTAAACCACCCACAACTTGATGATGTTTCCATGTTTCACAAGATGGTTGAGTGCATACTCAACTAAGGTGCAATCCTAAGTGACAATAGTTTTTGGCATGCCAGGTGGGACAGATTGGACAGTTTCAATCTAGAATTTTTCTCATATATCACTAGTACAATATTTAGTTTGTATGTTAGTGATACCCACCTTTGGAGGAAAGAAATCAATATACTTGGTGACTTTGGAAAGCAATTTTATTGGTTTCAGTATGACTAAGTGCTGGTTTATTTCAAAAAAGTTTGATTTTGCTTGTTTTCTAGCTTTTGAATGAACAAACATGTCTATATTTCATGGAAATATGTCATATCATCCATCATATCATGGAAATTTTTCTTATCCACCCCCTAATCAACCATATCAAGTCAATCATGTTGCTGGTTTTAGTCCAAATTCCATGGCCTTTCAAGAAAACCAACATGTTCAATTGATTACCACCCACCCATCCCTGCTCAACTTCCATATCAACCTACACATGCTTAAAATCAGTCCCAACAAGAATATTTTGTTTCCAACCAGCATAGTTATTCACATAATCAACCTCAAGAAGATCCTTTTATGTCAAGCCATTACAAACATCTTTTTTATTAGATCCAAAATTTAAACCTAGTATCATAGATAAAAAGTATGTTGTACAATGATAGGTTGTTGAGTGACATCAAGAGGTAGTAAGAGTTTTATTTGCAACAAAAAGAGTTGGCTTATCAAGCCTATCTTCATGAGAAGGAGTTAGAGACACAAAGGCTACAATTTGAAAATAATCTTGAAAGGGAGATAATTGCAAAAGAGGAGAAGATGAAGCTTTTTCTTACTGAAACACAATGGAATGAAGCCCAAACAACTCCTTTCATTCTAGAAATCAACCTATTCAAGAGGAGGTTTGTAAGTATAAGTTCCCAAGTTTCAAACAAAGTGAACCTCTTAACCCTACTAAAGTCAAGATTCCAAGTTTTAGAGATCCTTTACCATTACAAGAGCATATGTTGGAACAAATTGAACTTGTTATTCCTCAAGAGTAGCCCCTTGAAGAGCCTATTTTCACTCAAGAAACTTAGGAAAATCCCCAAGTTTCCCCACCAGTTGAATCTGATTGTCCTTTCAATATTTTCCTTTATAAGGGCAGACCTATTGTTTATTAGGATAGCTCATTTATCACTTAATCTAAGCCGGGTCATTCCACGGATAACCCCCTACGAAACTTGTCCATTTCCTAGGTTCATGAATTTCAAACATGCAAAACGAGGTGATTTTCAATCCACCTAGAAATGTGTTCCAAAGCCTCAAATAGTCAGTTTGAGCATCCCCCTATGTTTGCCTCGCAAAGACCTTCGAAATGAGCTCCTTTGTGAAGTCTCACTGTTCATACTTAGTTAAATTGTGAAATATGCAGTTGCACTCAAAAAGTGTGCTCCTACTCACAAGCCAAAAATTGACTAAGTGTTGAAGTGCAGGGGCGCCAAAAATTAGCACCCTTGCATGAAAGTGATCTTCCAAAATGTACAGAAGTGCTAAAAAAGTGCGCTCTTACACATGGTTGCTAGACTTAGCCAATTTTTGGCTCAGGTGCACTTCTTCATGTTATTTGCATTTTTCACTTATCATGCCACTTTTTATGCCTCAATTAACTAAGCGACTTGAGTTAGGTTTTTGTGTTTCCCATTCACTTAAAAGTGATTTTATTGTTTCATTTTCATTGTTTGTGATCTTCAACTTATTCTCTCCTTGTTGGGTGCACTTTTTCCTTCTTCAAAAATGTGTTTTCTTGAAGAGCTTCTCCATGTTCGTGCTAGGGTTTTGAAGTCTTGCTTCAGGTATGTTATTATTCATTTTTTCTCTTCTTTTCTTTTTAAGTCTGCTTTATATCTTAAAAACCAGTTTTGTAATGGCGTTTCTTTTTATCAAGTCATGATCTTAAGCTCTGTAAATAAACGTTTTTCCTCTCCCTGTGCGTGAGTTTTCTCCTTGTACGTGTGTTCTCTTTCCTCCATGTGTTTCCTTTCATTCATGTGTTTTCTTCCTCCCACGCGTTTTTCAACCTTCTCTTTTAATTTTGATGTCTTGTTTTAATGCGTGGAGTTTCTTCTCTTGCCCTTTTTGCGCTTTCTCTTTTTAGCATGGTTCTTTCTCATGTTTGCTAACCATACCTTTGTTTAGTGTTTTCATTCATCAATCCATGTCCTTTCCCTTCAAACACCGACTGAGTTATCACTTGTTTTAGCTTATCACTATTTACATCATAGTGTATTGGCGTGAGAATGTAGGCTTTTCCTCCAAAAATGTGTGGTGAAGGGATTTCTCTTCAAAACACAGGTTAGACAAATAAAGAACGAAGAAATTCTCAAGCTTCATGAGTCAAGCGCTATTTTTCAACATCATTGCACGTTATTTTCCAACTTCATGCTTCACATGTAGTGGCATCCAAAAAGTGTGCCTATACATTCATTGGTTCTTCCCATATATCATGCAAACTCCCAAGTGCAAAGGTGCTAAAAAAGTGCCCCCTGACATCATAAGGAATTTTCTAACACTAGTGAAGTGCAGGAGCGCTATTTTCAACACCCCTGCACCAAAGTGAAACTCCCTACAAAATGCAAGGGTGCTGAT
>VDFB02252616.1:32134330-32170776 GCA_007258455.2 Sequoia sempervirens
ATATTTGACAAACTGAAGAAGCTTGGAGAATGTGTACATTGCCGTACCAAAAGTTGGTCTACCAATCTGCCACCACTCAGCCACATAATCATGAAGAGTGGGATCCTGTAACCACATAAGCTGGAACTTGAATGAGGGAGACCGAGGCCCCCGTGCAGAGATAATACTAAGCTTAATAGGCCAATGATCAGAACCTCTCCAATCAAGAATTTCGGATCGAGTGGACCATAAGTTTCCAACCCAATAACAGGAAACCAAGAAACGATCTAGCCTCTCAGCAACACAACTCTCACCAATTCTCCTATTATTCCAAGTGAAGCGACCATTACTAGGTAGAACATCAATAAGATTTAATTCAGAAATGCTATCGCTGAATAACAGAGCAGAAGGCTCCAACCTAGGAATTCCACCTCTTTTCTCAGACAATTCCACAATAGCATTAAAAACGCCAGCCATAACCCACGGATGGTAAGGAGCTAAGCTACGAACAAAACGAAGATGGGAGCATAGAAGTTGTTTACCCAGAAACTCAACAGGAGCATACACATTAGAGAGGAGAATACACTCACCAGTCTCATACCAAGAGGCGACAAGGGATATAGAGGATCTAGAGGACATCCACCATAGGGGGAAAATCTTTCGAGGGTTCCAAAAGCAAGCCACCCCTCCAGAAGCACCAAGAGCCCCCACACACTGGCATTCACCATATTTCCATAGCTTAGGAGCCATGGCCAACATATTATCTACAGATAGTTTAGTCTCCTGAAGAAAAAGAACATCCGGAGAATGATTCCTAACCAAATCACGAACAACTTTTTGTCGAGGGCCACTGTTCAAGCCCCTTACATTCCATGAGAGAACAATCATTTCTGGGGGCATGAAAAATGTGAATCAAGAGTCTTGACTGACCCTGACTCCACCAAAGTTTCCCCAGTTAATTTAATCTTCTCCATATCCCTTTTCCTTCCCAGCTTGGAAGTCCTGTCACCAACCCCTTTCTTCAGTTCATTTTGCTGAATACCTAAACGAGAGGAGGCCAAAGAGCTCTTCCCCACATCCTTGCCACCTTTCAGGGGCAATGGGGAGCCACCTCCACCACTCTTCAAAGCTCCAATAGAAGATTCTTGTTCAGTCTGGACAATCAATTGTTGATCTGTATCCATCTGCCCAACCCCAATCTCCTGCACATCCTGCATGGCCTCCAATGGTGGCCCATCCTGTCCTGTACCCAAAGTTCCCTGATCCAAGTTCAACAACCCCGGATTCACTTCCTCCTGGCTGAGATCATCCAGCACCTCAAACCTATTAAAAGTTTCATCATCCTGCCTCTCCCTCAAGGTCCGCTTCTGGCCCCGATTCCTATTGCGAGCCTTAACAGGGACATAACCATCATCTCCATTACCATCACCCAGAATAGGCTCCTTACCATTATTAGTCCTAGGAGGATTATGAGAAGGCTGAGAAGGTTGGGGCACCACAGGCTTAGCCCTAGGGCACCTACGCTGCAAGTGACCATATTCATGACAAAGACGACATCGAAAAGGTAGGGTTTCGTAATCTAGCTGTTGAACCCAAGTATATGATCCAACACTCACTTCAACAGAATCTGGCAGTGGCTTGCTTAAATCAATTTCTACACAGATACGAGCAAAAGTCATTACCTTTTTATACTGCGTCTGTTGTGAAGACCCAATAGGTTTACCGAGCATTGAAGCCACCAAATGCAACACGGCATCCCGCCAACACTCAACTGGAAACCACGCAGAATCAAGAACTCCAAATCGAATCCGACTTCAGATTGCCTCACGGGTTGAAGCTAACATGCCAAGGGTTTTGATAAACCCACTGGTTATAAAAATAGGCCACCAAGACCTTATTCATCTACATGCAATCAAAGAGACTATGTTGTTCTAAGGAGCCTAATTCCCATCTCCCTCCTAGATCCAAGTCCATGAGCCCAGATTCTAAAATGCAAATGAGGACTCCTCAAACCCATGAACTTGTAATAAAAGAGTGCCTGAAGTTAGTATTCACATCATCCGGCAAGTATCAACGGATAATCAGCTTCTACGCTTTTCAGCATCTTCCAAACAATCTGCACATTAATCTTCAATTCTATCCATTAATCCATCCTAGATCATTCATCTCCATCTCTCAATAGTGTTTAGCGACATCAAAACATTCACCCATGTCAAGGCTTCAACCAAAATGTCAACGGAAATCCAGCTAACCTCGATAGTTTCCTGTCTACATAAAGTAAAACAAGATCCCCAGCAGGCATGCAAACCCCCAGGACACTTTAGCAAGAAATGAAAAAAGAAAAGACCCCAAGGGTAGGATCAAAACCCTTCCACCCACAAGCCACCCAAACAGTAGCACGAAGGCCTCCAGAAAAGAAAAAAACCCCACCACCACAGCCCCGATAGCTTCAAACCCCCCAACGCCGCGAGCAACACACAGAGAACGAGCTAGGGCACGGTCGCCCTAGCTCGGCTTGCAGAGCACGCAAACGCCATCCGTCAAATACTACACAAAATATGAATATTCATTATTGATTACTTTTTCTAATGTTCCAAGTAATTTTAGATGATTGTTATAAAAAAATATGAAAAAGGGACTTTGTATGAGTAAATAGCAAGCATTTGGTGTTTCAAAAATGAAATATTAAGTTCAAATGATTATAATTATTTTGTGTGTGTATAATATAGAAACAATACCTATTCCATTGTGTAGAGATCCGAATCACCTTTCCAATGCTTGTAAAAAATAAATTTTTTGTTAAGAAGTGCAAAAGTTATGCCCATTTTACTAAACAGGGTTTTTGGGCTTTTCAAAACGAATATCCATTTTGAAAAACCCCAAAATGGATATAAATTTTGAAGACATAAAGTTGGTATCCATTTCTAACAAATAGATATCCACTTTGAAGACATAAAAATGGGTAACCATTTCAAAAAAATAGATATCCATTAAATATTTTTGAAATCAGACATCCGTTTTCAAGACATAAAAGTGAGTACCCATTTTTTAAAAATGGATATCTGCTTTGTTTCTCAAAATAGATATCCATTTTTAAGACATAAAAATGGATATCCATTTTTTCACATAATTTTATGGGGGCAACCAAACTGAAAAGTCAACTACCCCAATGTGTTTATAGAGGTTGTAATAGTTTTTCAAACTTCACCCTTCATGATGGCGACTTTTTTTCATCCAATTTGATGAAATGAAAAGGGTTTATTCAAAAAATTGTCAAGATTCTACCAATATGAGATATGCTTTATTTTGAATTTAATAGATAATTATTATTGATTTTTTACATGTACCATGTGTAAAGTCCTGATTGATAGACTAATAGAAAAACACCTATAAATTTAAACAATTATACATTTTTTGAATTTGAAAGATGTTTCACAAACTATTGTTTAAAAAAATAAAAAATTGAATTTCATAATTTTTGACCAAGTTAGGGTGGCCGAACAAATGATTTTTAATATTTTAAAAATTTCCTTCTATAAAATTCATAACTAATTATTTACTTGCAAAAAAATTACAAAAAAATATGTGTCACATCTGGGCATGTGTCCTCTACTTATATTGAAAGATTTAGAAATATATATTTATTTATTTTGTCATCATTAGGGTGGCCAAAAAAACACTTGCTTTTATTTTCCTAAAAATTTAGTACTATTACATTGAAATTTCAAATGTTCACCAAATATCTATTTATTTTTTTCCAAAAAAGGACTAGTAGCTTAGAAACTACATTCAATTTGCTACAAATTTTGTTCTTACATATTTTTCAAATTATGTGAATAACCTATTCAATTTTTTATGTCAAGTTGCCTAACTCTAGTTTTTTTAATTTTCATTATCACTTAAGGGCCTAGTTTGGACCCCATGATCTTGCACTGACCCTTGTCTTTCAATTTGGCATTTAGGTAGTTTTCAACTCTTTTTCCTTCTTCAACTTGCACTTTCAGACTAGTGAATATCTCATTTGATTGTTTAAGCTTCTCATTTGTTTCCTTGACTCTTTCTTTAACTTTCTTGATTTGATCCCTCAACTTCTTGATGCACTCATTTGCTTGCTTAATATCTTCTTTCAAATCTCTATTCTCACATTTTGCTTTATCCAGATCATCAAGAGTAGATTTGAGTTCTCCTTCCATATCAACTTCAGAGTCTTCTTCAGTAAACCCTTCAGGATGATCTCTTCCAGAGGGATAATATACCTCCTAAGTGTCATTTGTTCAACCTCCAAGATCTACCTCAATGGTTAAGCCAATTGAAGGAACCAATCTTTGATACCAATTGTTGAACACCTGAAATACTAAGAGGGGGGAGGGTGAATCGGTATTCATTGAAATTCATTAACTTCATCAAATTAAACATGCACTCAAAGCATATCATCAATCTTACCAAAATGGAAAGGAACAATTAAAGCATGCAATGGGTGAAATCACAATATTGTGTCTCACTTTTTGGCCAAGATGGACATTTATATCAACATTTTTAACTGAATCTTCACCTTCTGAAAACTATAGCAACTAAATCGTTAAGAATTTGAAGATGATGTGAACTAGTGATTTGTGAAAATTTGTGTGTAGATTCTAAATATATATTTTTATTTTTTTTTCTAAAATAATTCATGAATATTTCAACATATCCTTTAATAACTATTTTTAAATAGTAAACAACATTTTTCAAAAAGTAATGTTTATGTTGTCAAGCATAAATATTTTTCTAGAAAGGATAAAATTATAAATTTTAAAATATAGATTCTTAACATCAATATCTAGGGAAAGGATATTTTTCATAATTTTTTGTTACATATATATTTTTTAATTAATTTTTGAAGTCATTATAACTATAACTTGGACATAGGTTTATGTCGTCAAACATAACTTGTGTATACATGAAAATCCTTTTTTTGGTGAAACAAGGACATCAATACCTAGGGCATAGGTATTTTTTAATTTTTTTTGCAATGGGTTACTATTTTTCCACCTTTGTAAAATGAAGACCATGATGTTTGGTGGAAAACCTATGTTCAATAAAAATTGAAAATTAAATACATTATAAAATGAAAACATATCAAAACTATACTAGACTGTTTGATAAGATAGTGAGTTTTCATGAGTGAGGACTATGAGTTAATGGAGTAGCTGACATCAATGGCAATCACAGTTTAAGAGGATAGTAATAAAGAATATCATAGTGGCAATTCACATAATGTGTGGAGGGTACAATGACAACTTGCCATCAAAGATAACATATTGAGAGTGGTTTGAAGAGGACATTCCTTGTAAGACTTTGCAAGGAGTTAAAGATACAATAGGGTAGAAGCTAATTATATTGTTGGCATGGTGGTGGTAGTGCAAGAACCAAGTGCACACCAGTCTAGGTAGTTTAACATAACTATTAAGTTTGTTGATGGGGTTTTATGTTAATGCATGAGTGATCATGGTGTCTACCACAATGTGTTTAAGATGTCTTACATACTTGCATAGCATTCCTAGAGGAAGCTTTATATGTGAAATCTTGTTAGAGATTATTCAAATGTGAAGATAGTGTTAATGTGTTGTCATAATTTTATGTGGTCAAAGATTAGGCACAGTCCTCCATGAAATAATGCATAGTACAATACCAATAAGAATGACAATGACATGCAGGTGAACATGGAATCCAAGGCATGATTCAAGACTATGTGAATGGTTGTTATGGAGTCCTTGCCAATATAGGACTCCGAGGTTTTGTTACTTTTGCAAGGGATACTTTGGTTTTGTCATTCACAAAGCTATGGTTTAGTAAGGTAATGGGTTGACTCAGATGTGCAATGGTGTCTTGCAATGAATTTTAGGTTATTAAATGAAAGGCCGAAAATCAAGGTAGGGTGAAACACTCAAGGTAAGCAATAGGATATGAAATGAAGAAAAATAAGTTAGGGGTTCAAAACACATAGTGTTTTATACTAAACTTGAAATATTTCACCAAACTCACTATAAATAGAAAGGGAAAATGGAGTGTAATAAGCCTACCTATTTTCTATTTCATTCAAGAAATGAGATCCCTCGGAAAAAAATCCACTTTCAACCCTTAGGTGAGTGAATTTTTTGAGGAATCTTGCAATTTCCTTTGTGTGTTGATGGGGTAAATATGATTGAACAACACTTTTGGGAGATGAAAATAAGATAGAAAATGACCTCAAATTTGTAACCTAAAACTTGATTCATGCCGATGTAATATAACTTTGACAAGAACAATCAATTTTATGCAAATTGGATGATTGGAAGAGACTTAAAACCTACCTCAAAATCAGTTGTGGAGTGTCTTTTGATAGAAATAGTAATAAATATGACTAAAACATGGGTTTTGGGATTAATATTAAAATTACCAAATGCAGTCATTTATGATATGTAAAACTTGGATTTGATAGATGAAACATAGTGCTATAAAAAATAGTAAAGCTTCTGGTAAATTTGGGAATGTAAAATATTGTGTACTTGTCATAAAACAATGTTTTCAGAAGTTGTCCTGGGACTCATTTTCAAATAGGTGAAAGGATTCTTGTTCAGCTTTCCAAAATTGATTTTTGGGTCCTCTACTCTTTTGTCTACACTTCTAGATCCTCCAAGTTTCACAGTCAGGTAGTCAAAAATAAATTCAGGATCTAAGTTTTTGTGAGATGACAACAAAGGTGACAACAAATGCAACTTTGCAATTTTGCACTTTTGAGATCTTCAACTTTTCTTCAACCTATGCACTTGTGAATATGCAAAACATAAAGAGAGAGGGATTTTTTTTGGGTGAATGGGGGTTTTCCTTGGTCAAACCCCATTTTGGTAATTAAACCTTGAAATGAAATGAATAGCATGAAATAAATGATGAATGAACAACTCAATGTTGCAACTCACCAAACCCTTGGATAAACCTTGGAAAGACTGAAATCTTGATGTGGATCTTGCATGAAATGGCTTCAATGGATGTGGACATTGATACTTGAATCTTTCTTTGGATCTTTGACTTGAATGATTGGATTAGATCTTGAAACCTACATCACAATGTTAGCTCCAAAAACATGTATGAATGAACATAACTTTGACATGATGCTTGAGATCTTGAATGCTGCAATAAATCCTTGATAAATGTACTCTTGATTGCTCTTGACAATAACATTTTCTCTTATAAAATTTCTCTTCAAAACTTCTAGTTGATTTGATAAAATAACCTCACATTTATAGAAATTTATCCTTAATTTCTTGAAAATTAAACATTACAAGCCAACATTTGAAATTTTAATTTGGGATGATAAAAATACCATCAAAACATGATTTTAAAATGGGTTGAAGATCTTAAGGAGAACCCATTCACCCATGGGCTAATGGGTCCCAGACCCTAATTCCTGGAACACACATTGCTCAATGTGAAGTGTTATGTATAGACATTAATTATAGTCAGGTTTCCTCTTCAAAAAATGTAATTTATTAGGCTTGTAAATGAATTAAAGGGTAATAAGGCCTAATTAATCTCAATTAATTATGAGGGCCCAAATAAGTGTGTAAATGTAAAGGGTTACATTTAACAAAACTAAATTAAGGCAATATTAAGTCCAATTTAAACTAGGAGGGCCCAAGCAAGTGAGAAAATGTAAAGGGATACATTTTTCTACACTACAGGATATTATTCAACAAGTTCTTATTTAATATGTGATACCTCTTCACACCAATTTTTTTATCCTCAAAAGATTTGTTTTGGAATATTTCTTCACATTTTGAAAGACAATGATCACATGCAAGTTGCAGATTGTGTGCTCATAAAAGTGGTTATTCAGGGGTATAATTGTTCATTTCAGGGCTAGATTCCTAAAATTTGGTGACAGGATCTAATTTTCTTGCCAAGGAAATCTTTTCAAATAAGTACTAACACTTAGAAAGTTTCCCAATCTTGAGGGATTTTGGCAATACTTTGTGGTTGGAGCAGAAAGTTTTAATCACCTACCCTAACTTCTTAGAGAGTTTTCAATCAATAGTCCTCATTTCAAGGAGATTGCAGTCATTAGTTAGCTATTATTTTTTGGATTTTGCAACAATTAGGGTCAGGAATCAACTTCAATCAAGTTGGGTGATTGATTTTCAACTGTAAGTCAATTAAGGGTGAATTTAGGAGTTTAATTTCTAGATATAAGGGCAGCTCATAGGCATTTCATGCTCTCAGTAGAAAAGATTGTCCTTGTAACTCATGTTATGAGATTCATTATAAAACCTTCATTTTGATTCAACGAATAAAATGATAGCAGTTCCTTCTCATTTTTCTTTTGTCTCATATTGTAGATGAATTTTTTATGATTTGAGTTTTGAGTCCTTCATTTTTTCCCTTTTCAAGTAATGTTTTGGTAAAGGATCATGTTTAAGTGCAGGTTATATGTTGTGTGGCCTTTTCAACAAATTGAAGTTGTGAAACCTATCTTTCCTTCATGCAATAACTTGAAACCAACACCTTCATATAAAATATTTAAGTGTTTCATGGTTTGATTTGAGTTGTGAACAAGTCAAAACTTTGTTAAATCACATTGTGATATGATTAAAGCAGTTAAATATAGAGATTTTGGTGCATCACCTCTTAGGAGTTAGTTTTCAGTTTCAAGCAAATTGTTCTTCCCCTTTTCCACGTCAAGTTGATAGTTTTAGGAGGTTCACCAAGGGAACCATCCCACTCTGGAGACTCATCCTAATTAAACCACCCACAACTTGATGATGTTTCCATGTTTCACAAGATGGTTGAGTGCATACTCAACTAAGGTGCAATCCTAAGTGACAATAGTTTTTGGCATGCCAGGTGGGACAGATTGGACAGTTTCAATCTAGAATTTTTCTCATATATCACTAGTACAATATTTAGTTTGTATGTTAGTGATACCCACCTTTGGAGGAAAGAAATCAATATACTTGGTGACTTTGGAAAGCAATTTTATTGGTTTCAGTATGACTAAGTGCTGGTTTATTTCAAAAAAGTTTGATTTTGCTTGTTTTCTAGCTTTTGAATGAACAAACATGTCTATATTTCATGGAAATATGTCATATCATCCATCATATCATGGAAATTTTTCTTATCCACCCCCTAATCAACCATATCAAGTCAATCATGTTGCTGGTTTTAGTCCAAATTCCATGGCCTTTCAAGAAAACCAACATGTTCAATTGATTACCACCCACCCATCCCTGCTCAACTTCCATATCAACCTACACATGCTTAAAATCAGTCCCAACAAGAATATTTTGTTTCCAACCAGCATAGTTATTCACATAATCAACCTCAAGAAGATCCTTTTATGTCAAGCCATTACAAACATCTTTTTTATTAGATCCAAAATTTAAACCTAGTATCATAGATAAAAAGTATGTTGTACAATGATAGGTTGTTGAGTGACATCAAGAGGTAGTAAGAGTTTTATTTGCAACAAAAAGAGTTGGCTTATCAAGCCTATCTTCATGAGAAGGAGTTAGAGACACAAAGGCTACAATTTGAAAATAATCTTGAAAGGGAGATAATTGCAAAAGAGGAGAAGATGAAGCTTTTTCTTACTGAAACACAATGGAATGAAGCCCAAACAACTCCTTTCATTCTAGAAATCAACCTATTCAAGAGGAGGTTTGTAAGTATAAGTTCCCAAGTTTCAAACAAAGTGAACCTCTTAACCCTACTAAAGTCAAGATTCCAAGTTTTAGAGATCCTTTACCATTACAAGAGCATATGTTGGAACAAATTGAACTTGTTATTCCTCAAGAGTAGCCCCTTGAAGAGCCTATTTTCACTCAAGAAACTTAGGAAAATCCCCAAGTTTCCCCACCAGTTGAATCTGATTGTCCTTTCAATATTTTCCTTTATAAGGGCAGACCTATTGTTTATTAGGATAGCTCACTCACCATGAAGCTAGAAATATAAATTTAGTGCATCTAGCTATAGAGCAGTATCAATTAGAATTAAAAAATTAACAATAAAAGATCTATCAAGATGAATCTTTGAATGTTTTTAATGAGCTTCCTTGTTTTGTTGAAGATGATGAAAATGTTTCAATACTTATCTCAAAAGATCAGCCAAGACTACATGATGAAGAGGTAAAAGAGGTTGATCAAGAGGAGTATTCTTTAGTTTGGTTTAATGAATTAACTTCTTTCATTGAAAATAATTAAGAAAGTGTGAGTTTGCTCTCACCAATAATAGTTTCAGAGTAGCAAGAAGATGTCAAACAATGTGATGAGTTTTTGGTTGAGGACAATCAATGTGATAATGGAGCCTTGGATCAGAAAGGGGAGTACAAAAATGAACCTTTTGTGGAGTCTAAAAAGCTTGGTGAGAGTTGTCATGAGGTTAAAAACAATCCCTTTTCATCAAAAACCAAAGAATAATGTGAAGATGATTTTTTTTGGAATGATGTTAAGGTCTTTGTTGAAAACTTAGATAATGTGAAAAAGGTTGGTGTTGAACCTTAGGTTCTAGTTGGTCTATTTTGATGATATTCTTGGTTTTGTGGATGAAATTGAAAGGATTGTCTTTATTAAAGTCAATTCCAAGTTTTGAGCAGTAGAATGATGATAACTATTTGGAAAAGGTGTTGATCCATGAGCAAGTAAATGAGAGAAGCCTTGATTTGAATAATCAATGGGTTGAGGCACATACAAGTATTGTCCAAGTTGAACAAGAGCTAAAGCAAGACACTACTTTCCAAGGTACGAGTTTTGATATTCCTTTGAGTTCTCAAGAAAGCAATCCTGAAGATATCTTAGAGACTATCATGAATGAGAAACTAATGACGAGTTTGATCAATATTTATGCACAAAAATAATAGAGGATTTTTGTTCAAAGCTTGGTGCCATCTTTTCAAGTGATTTCAATCAAAAAGATGTGGTTGACACAACAAAAAACAAAAAAAAACCAACAATAAGAGTTTAATTTTCATCCTTTTAAGAGGATGCCCCATCTGACGCCAAGAAGGATAACAACAAGATATAATAGGTTATCAGTGCTCCTAAAGGTGGGATTGCAACTTAGGAACAACAAACCCAAGTTACCCATTCATGCCAATATAGTAGTATGTTTGGTTAGATTCAAAGGGTGAGTGAGTTTGGTTATGTTCTTCAAGAATCATTGCAATATTTTGTGGGGAATTTCCTTGTTCCTCATCTCTTATCAATAGTTCATGAACATGCAAAGCATCCATTGTTTGTTAGAAAAGGGAGTTATTTTAAAAATCCAATTAATGGGTTTGTTTGAGCACCATCATTGCTAGTTTTAGTAGGTTTTTCTTTCAATAAGGTGATGTTAGACTAATGTTTCAATTTGTTTCATTCCTCCAAGTTCTTTGCACAAGCTCTAGTTTAGTTTTTACCTTCCCCTAAGTGTCAAAGAACAAGTCTATTGTCTTGTTAAGGGGTTTTTCCATTGTTCATGTTCCTAGCAACATAAATAATATGAATTTAGTTAAATAATATGAATTATTTAATTATCAAGATGAAGTGAAAATGATCATTAATTTAATCATTTAGTTAGAATTAGGTGTCTAGACATACATAAATAATGCAGAGCAAGTGGGATCAATAAAAGACCAATATCCAATAGAAAATACTCATATATTATGCATGAGAGCAAAGAAATGTAACATCACCCATACAAACAACTATTAAACATTCAAATCAAATCCAAGAAATTAATACAAAATAGCTCACAAATGTGTTATAGGTGGCCAACAATAATAGGGTAATTTAATCAATGCATTACAAAAATAAACCCTCAAAAGAAGACAACAAAGAGGTTAAAAACAAGGTGATAATTATTAGATATTGGGATATTCAATAGCAATTCATGATGTCAAATCTATTGACAAAAAATATATTTGAACATGAAATATTAAAAATCTCCAATTATCAATGAAACAAACTCCACATGAACATATATAAATTTGCATACATAACCTTCTATGTATAATTTAAGCTCAACTATCCAAAACTAACATGGATACAAAATAATCTAAAGAAAAAAACCATACAAAGAAAATCAAGCATTCCTATCCTTTTTTCATTTTCCATCACAATCTCCATCTTAAAATGTCCATGCTTATTATAAAATTTTAATGTTATGACACCTTCATTATGTAATAATACATAGCTTTAATAGTTGCATTGTCTCCCTCTTCATCTAATAAGATCTTATGGTCCTTATTCTCTTCAATTCCTCATATTTCAAACTTATAACAACAATAAATACACTTTTTATTATTTAATCATAGTGTACTTAAAAGAAATCTCTCTTTAGACCACCTTCCAACCCTCACACTATTATTATTTTTAAAATTTTATTTATTTAATGTTATTACTATTATGCAATTTAAAACAGAGTATGCATGATAATAGCAGCAATAAAAATAAACTCGGGAAACAAAATACACAACAAACCAGAGAGTGCATAATACACAAAACTTTACATGGAAAAACCTCCAATGTGGAGGGGAAAAAACCACGGGGAAAGGATCAATAACTTTATTATTACCGTAGAAAATACATTTCATCAGAAGCTCCAAACTCCAAGAAAAATCTCCTCTTTTTCACACTTTTCTTGATGCAAGATTAAATTATAACAGGGGAGACCATTTGTCATATTTATAAAAAGGAGGAAACTTTTGAATGAGAAGTTTCTAAACAATAAGGAAAAATATGGAAGCATCTATTTGAAATTAGAAGTTTCTTAAATTTAGCTTCACACAACTAGCATTCTCCCACTTAAAGCTAAATTTATCCTTCACAACTAACATTCTCCCACTTGAAGCTAAATGAAAGGCTCCTAGATAAAAAAATGCTATTGTGGATGAACCTTTGCTATTGATCCTTGCCCAAACCTGCACATCAAATCATCTACAAGCCTGCCAAGCTCCTACATAACTCTTGCTTGGCTCTTGGCAGTATTTTTGTAAACATATCCGTAGGGTTCTCAACTGTATGGATCTTCTCCAAGTGTAGCTTTCCTTCCTCCAATACCTACCTGATCCAATGATACCTTAAGTCAATATCTTTGGTTCATGAGTGAAAGGTTGGATTTTTCGCCAAGTGAATGGCACTCTGACTATCACAATATAACACATACTTGTCTTGTTTTATGCCTAACTCTCCAAGGAATCGTTGTATCCATAACATCTCTTTGCACACTTCAGTTGTAGCTATGTATTATGCCTATGTTGTGGAGAGAGCTATTATTTTTTGTATCCTAGATACCGAAGACATTGTTGTACCTGCAAATGTTTATAGATAACTAGTCGTGGACTTTCTAGTGTCCACATCTCTAGCCATATCTGCATCTGTAAAACCTTCAAGAACCATATCAATATGACCAAAACATAAATAGTAATGACTAGTACCCTTAAGGTATCTTAACATCCATTTCACTGCTTGCCAATGTTGTTTTCCTAGATTGGCAAGAAACCTGCTGACTACTCCTATTGACTGTGTAATGTCTGGTCATGTGCATACCATGACATACATTAAACTACCAACTACTGAAGCACAAGGAATCTTTTTCATTTCTTCTTTCTCCTTGTCATCACAAGGGCATGAATCAAAATCTAATTTGAAATGGGAAGCAAGGGGTGTACCAACTAGCTTGGTATCCTTCATATTAAACTATCAAGCACCTTCTCAATATATTTTTCTTGTGACAACCACAATTTTTTCTTTCGTCACAAATGATCTTCATGCCCAATATTTGTTGTGTTGGACCCAAATCCTTCATTGCAAACTGGCTGCCCAAATCCTTCTTCAACCTATTAATCATATTCTTATCTTGTCCAACAGCTAACATATCATCCACATATAACAATAATATAATGTACTTATCTTGGTCATATCTCTTAATGTAGACACAATGATCAGCCTCTAGTCTATTAAAACCATGCTCCAACATAAATGAATCAAATTTCTTATACCACTGGTGAGGTGCCTATTTCAACCCATAAAAGCTCTTCTTCAACCTGCAAACCAAGTTCTCTTTACCTTTTATTTTGAAACCTTTTGGCTGCTCCATATAAATTTCCTCTTCCAATTCTCCATAAAGGAAGGAAATCTTTACATCTAACTATTCACATTCCAAATCTAGAGTAGCAACAAAACCAAGAATAATTCTAATGGATGACATTTTAACAAGTAAAAAAATTTCATTGAAGTCAATACCTTCTTTCTGAGCAAATCCCTTCACGACTAGCCTTGCTTTGTATCTCTTCTTCTCATCACCCTCATGTTTGATCTTATACACCCATTTGTTTCATAGAGCTTTTCTTCCTTTTGGAAGCTTTACCAACTCCCAAGTTCTATTTTCTTGCAAAGAGTCCATTTCATCCTCCATTGTTTTCTTCCATTCCTTACTATGCTCATCTTGACAAGCTTCCTGAAAACAACTAGGTTCACCTTCATTAGTTAATAAAATATAATCTAAGGGAGGATATCTTTGTGAAACCTTTTGAGGCCTAGCAGATCTGTGAAGTGGAATCTCTTGTAATGGCTCTTGCACGATTTCTACTTCTTGTTGGTCTTCATTTCCATTATGTTGTAATGGCTGGTCATTATTTCCAACAGTGGCTTCTTGTAATGGTGGTAGATTTTCTTCTTGTTCCTCTTGTTGTCCTGTAATTTCAACAAATTTCTACATCTCCACACTTTTGTCAATATTTTTAAACATTTGTCCTTCATTAAAAATAACATCCCTACTTCTGATAAGTCTTCTCTTTAGAGGATCCCACAACCGATAACCTAGCTCATTCTCAACATATCCTAAGAAAATACATTTCAATGAGTTTTCATCCAACTTGGACCTATATTCTTTAAGAATATGCACATAAGCTTCACAATCGAAAAATTTCAAATGAGATTAATAGAACTCCTTACTGGTCCATACCTTTTCGGGAATGCCTCCATCTAATGAAGTTGTGGGAGAGTGGTTTATTAAGTAACAATCAGTTCAAACAGCCTCTACCCAAAAATGTTTAGGCAAATTAGAATTTGAAAGCATACTTCTCACCTTTTCCAGTATTGTTTGATTCATTCTCTCAGCTGTAACATTTTGTTGTGGAGTGAGAGGAATTGTTTTTACATGCTTTATCCCATGTTTATTGTAGTATTCTTTGAAAGATTTGGAGCAATACTCCCCACCATTTTCTATTCTAATACATCTCAATAGTTTGTTAGTTTCCCTTTCAATAGCCATATGAAATTTCTGAAAAAGATCTAAAACTTGATCCTTACTCTTAATAGGGAAAGCCCACACCTTTTTCAATGCATCTTCAATAAAAGTAGCAAAATAAGTAGCCCCACCTAGTGATTTTATATTAAATGGGCCACAAACATCAAAATGCACCAAATATAATACTTTTGTATCCCTTTTTGAATTATTCCTTAAAAATGACACTCTTTTCTGTCTACCCATAATACAGTGTTCACAAAATTTAAATTCAGTACCTTTTATTCTAGGAAAAAGGTTTTGCTCAACAAGTATTTTGAGGCCTCTTTTTGTCATGTGTCCAAGTCTTTTGTGCCAAAAATCTGATGCAAGCTCCTCTACAACAATAGCAATATCTGACTTCTACAACTTCGCTTTTAATGTATAAAGAGTGTTTTTTTTCTGCCCCTTTGCAACAACCAGTGAACCCTTTACAGTTTTCCAACATCCCTTGCCAAATACTATATGGCAGGCTTCATCATCTAGCTTTCCAGCTGAAACTAGATTCATTCCAAGCTCTGGTACATGCCTGACCTATTTAAGCAATAAACTACAACCATCTTTTGTTTTTTATTAAAACATCTCCCACTCCTTCAATATTACATAAATTATTATTACCCAAACAAACCTTACCCAAATCACCAGATTTATAAGAAACAAAATTTTCTCTACTTGGGGTAGCATGGTAGGAGGCTCCAGAATCTAAAATCCAATCAATATCATGATTATAAGTACAAAGGCATGCATCCTCATATGAAACAGTAATTAATACCTCACCATCTGATGCAACAGCCATAGTATCTTCATTTGCACTTGCTGGTTTTTGTTCCTTTTGCTCTCACTTCCAGATTTGACATTATCTTTTCATGTGTCCCAGTTTGCCGCAATGATAACAAGTGATTTTGCTTCTTCTTGATTTTGATCTTCCTCTTGACTTTGAATGCCCTTATCAGTTCCAATCAAATTTTCTACCACGATCAGCTAGGGCTAAGGCTTCTCCTCCTTGGTTCTCTGTCATTGATTTATGCCATAGCTCCTCATTCATTAAATTGCTACTGACATCATCAAAGTTTAGAGTTCCTCCAGATGTCGAAGTGCTAATAGCTACGATCAGGTTCTCCCAGCTGTCCGGCATTGAACACATTAATAAGATGGCTCTAATCTCATCATCCAAAGTGATTTTAACAGAGGCAAGCTTACTAGTAATTATGTTGAACTCATTTAAATGTTCTGCTACTAAAGCACCCTCCTTCATCTTGAGATTGTATATTTTTTTCATTACAAAAACTTTATTTGATGTTGTGTTCTTCTCATATAGATCATGAAGCTTTTTCCATAGCTATGTTGTTGTCTTCTCTCCGACAACATTAAAATACACATTTTTAGCCAAATATTGACAGATGGTTACAACCGCCTTTCTATCCAACTTTTTCTAATCTTCATCTGTCATCGTTGTGGGTTTCTTTGATATACCTTCGATTGACAAATACTGATCCTTCATAATCAATATATCCTCCATTTGGGATTTCCATAGGAAAAATTGAAACTTCCGTTCACTTCACCATGTCACTCATTGGCGACCTCCATTCTCAACAAAAAGAAATACACTGGAAACTTCCAACAATGGCATTTTGATTGTTTAGTACGATTTGGCGGTATGCATGATAACAACAACAATAAAATAAACTTAGGAGGCAGAGCCAAAATAGCGGAAACCATAGAGTCGCGAATGCATAGAAATTCACGTGAAGGCCTCAATGTGGAGGGAAAAACAATGAAGGCAAGGATCAATAACTTTATTCCTTCTGATGAAAATACATTTCTAGCAGGGAAGCTCAAACTCGGGCAGAATGTCTCCTTTCATGGCGATGCAAGATTCTGGGAATTATAATGGTAGGAACCAGGCATGGTACACCAGAAGCACTGGGCGGGGGACACTGACAATAAAAGAAGAAAATTTAGGTATCTATTCAAAATTAGAAGTTTCTTAAATTTAGCTTCACACAACTAACAATTTTACAATGTAATATGAACAATAATAATTTTATTTCTATGTATATATAAATTATATTATTTTTTATATGAGATAAATCTATAGATTTTATTAAATAAATTTTCCCACAACTAATATTTATTATATATTACCATATAATATAATTGTAGTTTGACTTTTGCATATGTAAATTCTAATAATTTATTTCTAATTAAAAACAAATAAAATTAAAATCTAATTTAACTTTTTTTTAAAGTGAGATATGGAACTTGAAGCAGCATTAAAAATCTGTAATTGAATCATATAAGACAAACACCACGTGACCATGTATAAATTTGCATGCATAATTTAATCCTAACTGGCAGAACTGGCATAAGCACAGGATAATACAAAGTAATCCGGAAAAAATACCATACAAATTGACAAAGCTTGGAGTAAAGAACTATGAAAGATGCTCTTCCCATCATCTCCCATCTCCAACCACTGAATCGATCTTAACCATTTCTCAAACATTTTCTGCTGGTCAACCATCTATCCATTTCCTTCAAGCATTCAAATCCTTTTTGCTCTTTTCCATCCTCCGCTTCCAATATCCACCTTTTTCAATCCACAGATGTACATGCTTCGTGAAAAACAGTTCAACGTACATTATATGTATCTGATTTTATGAAGTCGATAGTGTGTTCTGGATCTACAAAAACTTGGAAAAGAAGACATTTTAAATATAGTAAATAAAACCTAATCCCTTCTTATCACTTCAGGTCTGATATGACGTACCTCGTTATAGTGCAAGTCTTTGTTTGAAATGACAGAGCTGTTCGCATCTATCACAGAAATTTGTTTTGCACAATCATGGAGATAAACTTAGTTGCAGTGTTGCAGTCAACACATATTCTTAAGATTCCTGACCATTCAAAAAGTTGTTCCAGGGGTATGTTTAGCAATTTGAAATTTAACTGTCCTTTTTTTAATGGTTATAATTTTTTTTTTAGCTATTTAATATAGGAGCATGAATTTTTAGGTTGAAACCTTTTCAGCTGAGAATCAAAGGCTGAAGAATATTCATTCTGTAAAATTTATTCGGGATATGATTTCAGCTTCATCCTTTATGATGTGGGGACTTTACACTCAACAAGACTTGATCCCTGATAGAATTTTAAAAAATACTTTATGTCTTATATCTGGAAGGCACCCCGATTCTAGTCTTCTGATACAATGTCTCCAACTTTACATAGATCTCCTGTGCCTATGGGTGATACAATGTCTCCAACTTTACATAGATCTCCTGTGCCTATGGGTGAGATCCGACTCTTACGCAAAATGAATGTACAACTTTATGGACTTCTATCCAACTACATCCAGGTATCTTTTTAACTCCTCTATCTTTCATCAATCTCCTTACCTTTTGAACCTCATCCCACCTGCCCAATTCTACATAGATGTTTGAGAGGGGAACATAAGTCGCAGTGTTTCAGGATCCAGCTCAGAAAGGATAGTTGCTATAAATACTCCTAACTCTATATTCTTATATGATCGACAGGCACCAAGCAAACATATCCAAACAACCACCATAGGCTTAATTGGCATTTTGATAATAAAGTTGAGTTTCCTCAAGATAGCCAGCGCGGCCAAGAAGGTCAACCAGGTACACATAATGGTCAATCATTGGCGTAATGCAATATGCAGCAGTCATGTCGTTGAAGTATTTACAACCCTTATCCACTAAACCTGTCGTTGAAGTATTTACACGCCTTATCCACTAAACCTGCATGGCTGCATGCAAATAAAATACAATCGAAGCTTACACGATCAGGGTGCATTCCAGACTGCTCCATTAGTTCAAAGAGCTTGAGAGCGTCCTGGGAAAATCCATTTTGTGCATATCCTGCAATCATAGCATTCCATAGCATTCCATGAGATCACATTTCTTTGAGTCATTTTGTTAAACAGTTTACGAGCCTTCTGTATGCTTCCACATTCTGCATACATATCTACCAGGGCACTTACAACTACAACATCTGAAATAAATCCGCTTTCGATTATGCTTTGATGAATGTCCATACCCTGTTCCAAAGCTCCCATTTTGGCACAGGCTGGGAGGATGCTCGCAAAGGTTGAGGAATTTGGCTTTAAACCTGCCAGTCGAATTTGCTTAAACGTCTCCAAGGCTTTTTCCACAAGTCCATCTCCCGCGTATCCCGCAACCATGGCATTCCATGAGATGACATCTGGTCGACGCATTTCTTTGAAAATCCTCAGAGCCAGATCAATAACACCATTTTGTGCACACCCTGCAATCATAGCATTCCACGAGACCACATTTTTTTGGGGCATTTCATCGAAAAGCATTAAAGCCTTATCAGGTACACCATTTTGAGCATAGCCTGCAATCATAGCATTCCATGAGATCACACTCCTCTGAGGCATTTTGTCGAACAGTTCACGTGCCTTGTGTACGCTTCCACATTTTGCATACATGTCTATCAGAGTATTCACAATTACCACATCAGAAAAAAATCCCCTTTCCATTATACCTTGATGGGTATTCATACCCAGTTTCAAAGCCCTTACTTTAGCACAGGCTTGGAGTATGCTGGAAAAGGTGAACCGATCGGGTTGAACACCTGCTTGTTGCATTTGGTGAAACAGAGCCAGTGCCTGGTGCGGATAACCACGTCTTCCGTATGCTGTAATTATGGTATTCCATGAGGAGACGTCTCGTTCTGTCATTCCATCAAACACTTTACGGGCTCGACGCAATTACCGCACTTAACATACATGTTGATATGGTTGTTTTGAAAAATTGTACATATAGCAAATGAGAATCCCCTGTGATTGATGAGAGAGTAGATTTGTTTACATTGTGAAAGCGCACTCTTGGTCACACGGGTCGGCAATAGTATGAGACTAATAGAAGATTGTACAGTGGGGTTATGTGTAGTGAGCAGAATTTGTCGCGCCTTCTTCATGACACCATTCCTACGTGATGTTGTGAGATTGAGACGAAGAGTGAATGGCATTGGCATTGGTATTGCGTGATATAATTGAAGCCTGGGAAAGGTGCATTGTCCTTCAATGTACTTCCACCACAATCTTGAGCTCTGGTTCTCAATTCTCCTAAAGCAGATTACCCTGCTCAAAATTTATACTGATCACAGAGACTGAATAATTCTACCCAGATGACACTTCCATAGGTATAACCCAAATCAACTCAATGCCCGCATCAGAATTTTTAACCTTATAAATTTTAGTATTATGGTTTTTTTAAAATTTAAAATTATAAGTCAATCAGTTTTTGGTATATTAGTAAAGTTGAATGGTTATAAATGAGCATACAAAAGATTAAGTTATGTTGAGTTTCAGGGCCCTACCATCATAAGAGATGAGGCCAAGATAATGTTGGAAGCAACTTTATCAAAACATATGCCCTCAATCTATTGCCCTCAACAAAAGAAATTTCAGTTTAAGACTCGTAGTCATGAAATTAACACAACTCAATGTGTTGATTCTGTTCAAATCTTTGAGAACACATTAAGAACAAAGTTGAAAAGGTAAACACTTTTCTAACTTACAATTATTAGTAGCTTTTTCTTTCTAAATGGGAAATGAATTCAACAATTCTAAAATATATTTCTAGAAGAAATCTCAAATTTTGAATTTGTAGAGGAGGAAATTTGACGCCCCCCTCTTCTAAGGGCGGGTGTTCTTCAACTACCTCAAGGAATAAAATTCAAGTGGCAAGGATGGAAGGACAAAATAGTTTTGTTTATATTTTTTGTTTTATGATCAATTAAAGGGATAAGAATTTTAGGGACTGAAAGAGCAGGCTTCAGAGGTCTTGTGAGCAAATTGGCAGGCTCTCGCCCAAGGATGACAATGCGGCGCATGGATGTCCCCGCGACGTGTTGTAGTCACATACGGTTCAAAAATAGAGCATGCTAATAGAGACATCAAAGTGCCAACTAACTATTTGGTGACTAAAATCTTGAATGTGTGCTAAACTAACAAAATAACAAAGATAGTAGAAAAGGAAATAACATGCATAGATTAAATGAAATGAAATGAAAATGATGAAGTGGAAAGGAAGGAAAGAAATCACAAGAGATCCTATGAATGAAGCCTCCCGCAATGCTACAACTTGAAAACCTACACATATAGAAACGAGGAAAATGTTGGGGTTGTTTTAGGGGTTTGTCTTAGTCAAACCCTCCCATAGGTGTTCCCACCTCCATGAACAACCAGATAGATAGATAGAAAAGATAATAGATGAGAAAGTAAATAGATAAGTTAGAATAACAATGTGCTATTTGATGTGAATATGATAATGCAATATAGACAAAGGATGTAGTTACCCTCCCTTTAGCAAGATGGCAATGTTGAAAGGAAGAGTATGCAACACTCGAGACATGCCAAAGCAAACCAAAGTGTTGGTGTAGAGAGCCAAAACATGAGAGAGCTTGCAAGAATGAAGAGAATGAGAGTGAAAGAATGAGCTAAAGGGAATGAGAGATCAAATAGAATGAAGAGAATGAGTGATAGATTCAATAAAGTGAATAGAATGAGGGAATGAGAGGTTAGAATGGCGAAAGGCATGCAAATGGACATTTTTGGTGTATTTGCAGGCCATAAAGGCATTACACTTTGTGGGTAGGTGGGAAGTGTAACGTCCCAACAACCATGTAATCAAGAATCTTTTCAGGATCTTTGCACGTTGAGCTAGCATCTGTGACAAATTTTACTTAAACGACCAAAAATAAAGGGGTTTAGGTCAATATTAAGGTTAGGAAAAAGAGGTCATTGCATTATCAAATTTAATTAAGCTAAAGGGGAGCTCATGGAATGAAAAATTACTTAGGATGCAATTTTTGGCATTACATTTTGCCCCAACTTTAGTGAGCATATGTATTCTAACATGTGTGAGCTAAAATAGAAAAAGAGGTTGAGCATATGCCCAAGATGAAGAAGAAGTAGTTATTTGATTTGGTATATGCAATTGAGAAGCTAAGCCAAGACACGAAAAAGGACATGGGTCTTCTATCTTGCAAAGATGACTATAATCTCATCACAAACATGTTAGCTACATATGAAAAAGCAAAAAATAGACATGATAAATTTGTAGACATGACATAATCTGATCAGATAAAAGACAATGTTGATAAGTATGGTTAGCAAGTTGTACTATGCTAGAGACCATACAAATTTAAGCAGATATAAAGACGTGTGACAAAAACAAACCCCACAAAGGAGGAAAACCCCTATCACAAAAAGACAAGATTATAAGACAAGTCTATCAATTTGCACAAGCTAGATAAGGAGATTATAAGACATCAAGATTTACTTTTAAGATAATTTTTTTAGAAACAAGAATAAGAAAATATGATAGCCCCCCTTAAAATGATGTGTGATACACTAAGGAGCACATGTCATTCTAAGGAGAAGAACAAGAAAAGAGATGTTTTGTCATGACATACATGGTGAGATGTATTCATGGAATGTTGTCACATGAGGGACAACACATAGAATCCACAACATCAAGAAAAATGAAGACAAAGAAATCAAGATTGTAGGAGGATCTAATTATTTGGGGTCAAAACTAATCATAAATGTATATATATAGATTTAAGATATAGTATAATGTATATGAATTGTCATCACCCCACCAAATAGATCAGAATGGGAAGAAGAGCACATGAAGACAAATACAAATTTGGGTCAATAGGGAAGAGGCCCAAATTCCCCAATGCTTTGTATTGTTCTCGACGTGAAGAAGCAAAGTGTATGAAAAATAAAAGAAATGTTATGAAATTTTTTGTCTCCTATATCCAAGTGCCTAATGTTGTCACCTAGGATTGCACCATAGTTGAACTCAACCATCTCATGAAAAATGGAAAGATCCTCAAACTTTGGGTGGCTTGTAATGAGGATGAGTTTCCAGAGCAGCCTAGTTCCCTTAGTGAACCTCCTAAAACTATCAAATTGATGAGGAAAAGGGGAAGAAGGATTTGCTTGAAACTGAAAACTAACTCCTAGGAGGTGATGCACCAAAATATCTATATTTAACGTCTTTAACCATATAACAATGTGATTCAACAAAGTTCTAACTTATTCACAACTCAAATCAAACCATGAAGCACATAAGATTTTCATATGAAGGTGTTGGTTTCAACTTATTGCATGAAGGAAAGATAGGTTTCACAACATATAACCTACACTTAAATATGAATCCTTTGCAAAAAAATTACTTGAAAATGGACAAAATGAAGGACTCAAAACTCAAATTAGAACAAATTCATCTACAATGGGACAAAAGAAAAATGAGAAGGAACCACTGTCATTTTATTCATTGAATCAAAAGGAAGGTTTTACAATAAATCTTATAAATGAGTTACAAGGACAATCTTTTCTGTTGAGACCATGAAAATAAATCAAGAACTAAAGAATGAAAGGCCTATGAGTTGCCCTTATATATAATTTAAACTCCTAAATTCACCCATAATTGATTTAGAGTTGAATATCAATCATCCAACTTGATTGAAGTTGATTGATGACCCTGATTGCTACAAAATCCACAAAATCATGGCTAACTAATGACTAAAATCTCCTTGAAATGAGGACTATTGATTGGAAACTCTCTTAGAAGTCAGGGTAGGTGACTGAAACTTTCCTTACATTGCAAATTGATTTCTACTACTGCCACAAATTACTGCCAAAATCCCTCAAGATTAGGCAACTTGCTTCTAGTGTTACTAATTTGAAAAGATTACCTTGGCAAGACAATTAGATCCTGTCACTAAATATTAGGAATTTTCCCCTCAAATCATCAATTACACCCTTGAAAGACCACTTTTCTGAGTGCATAATCTGCAACTTGCATCTAATCATTGTCTTCTGAAGTGTCTAGAAATAGTCCAAAATAAATCTTTTGAGGATAAAAAAATTGGTGTGAAGAGGTATCACATCTTGAATGAGAACTTGTTGAATAATATCCTATTTCTTTCCTTGAGAGTTTCACCTTGCCTTGATTTCCAAACTTTCATTTGATAACCTACAATTCATTGCAAGACACCATTGCACATGTACTAGTCAATTTAGTACCTTACTAAACCATAGCTCTGTGAATGACAAAACCAAAGTATCCCTTGTAAAAGTAATAAAACCTTTAACTATATTGGCAAGGACTCCATAACAACCATTCACATAGTCTTGAATCATGCCTTGGATTCCATGTTCACCTTCATGTCACTGTCATTCTTATTGGTATTGTACTATGCATTATTTCATGGGGGATTGTGCCTAATCTTTGACCACATAAAATTGTGGCAGTATTAGAAATATGGGCAGAGAAGTTGCAAATAAATTTAACACAAATAATACAGTGTGCTTCCTGTATCTTTTCATTCAATACATATAACATATTTATATGATTAGAATCTCTTATATTGTAGGAGAGATCCTATAACAACTCTCTAATATAGATGAACTATTTTGAATAGCTCGTAATACAAACAAATAATCATACTAACAAACCTAACAAATAACTATTTTCACATCCATAATAGCTATGTGAGTTGTGATAAAAACTCACATTATTAACTTATGTGAACACTAACAATTAATTTCCCAACATTCTCGCCCTTAGTGTGAACATGGTAGAAAATCACATCCTTCATCTGCAGTAAGCCCAACTTTTGTGGGTCATGATCCTGATTCAAAACGAAAGGCACCTTCCATCAACCTTTCATGGTTTTCACATAGGTTTACCACAAACCTAGACATGAAAATGAACCCATCCATCTGTTCACCTTGTATGGTTTTCTGGATCCTCCCACAAACCCTTTCAAGATCCATGAGCTGACTTACTTTGGTGCTTTTGTTCGCCACTATGCTTGTACATCAGGGACGCATATAGGGATCAATATATATATATATATATAAGAAAAAAAAACTCATTCGAAAAAGTTTTCACATTACATTCCATAAGAACAAAATGTTCTTAATTGTAGTCACTATTACCAACCACCACCACTCGGTCTCGAACAACATAGGAAACCGCCATAGCCACTGAAAGTTTCCCTTGACTTTAGTCGTTTTGGTGTAGAATGGGAATGGAACATTGGCTATTACCCCCCCCCACAATGTGAAATTTCCACTTATTCACACAACCAGGAACACTGAAAAATGAATCATATCATGATGCATACTACTATCTTGTTGTCTAGATTTTGTTGCACATGATCGCCATTTCCAATGAACGTGTCCACTGACCGATCATCTTCTAATGAAGTATGACAATGCGAGGATCATTGTAGTCAGAGGACCTCTGCAGTCATCTACTCTCCAATACGATCATTTTTCCAACATTCACACACCACACTGAAAAGCTAAAAAAAAAAAACACACTACATATTTATTTGTCACCATATCATACATGCAGCCTCATCGTTGGTAACTAACGAGAGGTTACTTATTGACCTCTTTCCTCCATTAGACTTGCTACCTACTTAGCAAATTTGACCCTACTACTTCTTTCTCTGCTAGTGTGGATCCCTTCGCAAGCCTTATTGTATTCATTGAATTATCGTGGGAATCACGCAACACCACTTTGATCATTTATCTATCCATTGAATCCACAATAATCCTCTATGTGAAGCGGCTACTCCAAATGATGCACGCCATTGGACCAAGCAATAAAGACCAAATCGTGGGCCACCTCCAGGAAACCAATACAAAGCTTGCAAAAGTTGTTGATCTAGAATACAGACCACAACCTTAATCTATTTGGTAGCCTTGAAGGATAGTCTCATCCATCGAGCTCTCTAAGTCGACACCACAATGATCACTCAATACAAGTGAAATCGCCTAGAATCTGCCAAGAATAAGCATTAGACAATAGAGCCAAAGGATGGATGAGCCGAGCACCATTCTCAAACATTCAATGTACGTAGATCATATGAAAATGCCAACAAAAAACATGGGCTCGGGTCCAATAAAAAATGATGCCAAACTGTTCCATGGCCACTGGGAAAATATAGAAACTGCTAATTAAATTACTCAGGCCTTTCAACTTGCTAATGCACCTAGCCACAATGAGATCAAACCATGCTTTTTCTATGCGACAAACCCACACTCAATCATAGTCATAGACCCGTATAGAGAAGGGTCGAGAATGATAGGCTATGCTATCGATGATAACTATCATGACAACTTTCTACACATGACAATATGTAGGGTCATAATTATCTTTGGCGCAGTAATAGCACGAGACCTATGCCTGCTCTAATACCATATTAGAAATATGGGCAAAGAAGCTGCAAATAAATTTAGCACAAATAATACAATGCACTTCTTGTATCTTTTCATTCAATACATATAACATATTTATAGGATTAGAATCTCCTATATTATAGGAAAGATCCTATAACAACTCTCTAATATAGATGATCTATTTTGAATAGCTTGTAATGTAAGCAAATAATCAAATTAACAAACCCAACAAATAACTATTTTCACATTCATAATAGTTACGTGAGTTGTGATAACAACTCACATTATTAATTTATGTGAACACTAACAATTAATTTCTCAACAGACAGTGCATTAACACTGTATTCTCATTTGAAGAATCCCTAACAGTATTTTACACATAAAGTTGCTTCTAGGAATGCTATACAGGTATGCAAGAAATCTTAAACACATTGTGCTAGACACCATGATCACTCATGCATTAGCATAAAACCCCATCAATAAACTTAATATTTATGTTAAACTACCTAGACTAGCATGCACCTGGTTCTTACACTTCCACTACCATGCCAACAATACCATTGGATTTTATCCTGTTGTCTCTTTAACTCCTCCTTGCAAACTCTTACAAGGAATGTCCTCTTCAGACTGCTCTCAATATGTTATATTTGATGGCAAGTTGTCATGTTGTACCCTCCATATGCTATTTGAATTTCCACTGTGATAGTCTTTATGACTATCCTCTTAAATTGTGACTTCTGATCCTCTTAAATTGTGACTTCCGTTGAATTCATTGGCTCCATTAATTCACAATCCTTTGTCATGAAATCTCACTATCCTGTCAACTAGTCTAGATGTTTGTGCATATTCCAATATTTGCATTCATGTCTATCAATAATTTCCCTATCATAAAGGTTTTCCTTTTGGTTTTACTGTCGTTACATGACTAGCAAGTTGTCATGTGACTTCTCATGCACTTGAAATCTTTGCTAATAGACCTATAAATTGCCACTTGTCATGCTTTCCAACAACCTCTATGGTTTTCTTGAGTCTCCTACATTTGATGCAATGTATAGTTGAATCCTTTTGAGGTTGTTTTTGCTCAATCCATCCTTTAAGGATTGTCATGCTTTGCTTCTTGACCAAGCACTTCCTAGTGTTAATCCACTGCCCTTTAATCAATAGACATGTTTTCACTATCAAATCTTTAGTCTACCTACTCACTATAGGTCTACACTAAGCATGGTTAGCATTGAGACTATGTTTGCAAGAAGAAACTTTCCATTGAACCTTGGCACTTTTGCTTACCTATCACATGAGACCCAAGACATTGTCATCAAGAGCTGACAGTGAAAGCTTGACCAAGGTTTACTGCCTATACATAAAAGATAGACTTAGGTTTTAAAGAATTCATCTCCAACATTGAATAACATGACCTTGGGACGATTACCTAGAGGCTAATCATCACATTCCTATGGTAAAGACTAGAAGGTCAATGAGACTATCCTTCAAGGCTACCAATGAGATGTATGTCACTTCCCATTGAATGGTACACTTGACACCAGTCACTACTTTCTCTAAATGTTGTCTTTGTATTCTATCACTTTCGCAACCACTACTTTCTCTAAGACAATTCCATGCATTATACTTGTTTTTGATTGATCCTTGATGCTTGTCACTATCTCTTAACATTATCTATTTCAAAGGCCAAATCATTACTATTTATGATCATCTCAAATAAGTATCCCACCAAACTCATGATCCCTTCTACCTCAAGTTATCATAACATTGTCATTTGCATGATGCACTAGTCAAGAAATCATTGCCTCCTTAAGAATGATTATGTGCTTCCTATGCAACATGTCTCTGCCTCTATATGTAAGTGATCATGCTTGTATACTTGCTTGCTTACAATGAACTATCAAACAATATAACCCTAAAAGTTACAAGGTTTACATGCACAAGAAGCTCCTAAGGCTTGGACCTCAAGGTAAGACTTCATTTATGATGACTGCCATTTGTATAACCTTATAATAGCTTCAAATTACAGTGATAAAATACTATCACCAAGAAAAATTATTTCCCCTTTGTTACCTTACAATCTTCAAACCCTAGGCACCTTAGGAAGACTACCACTAGCCTCTACACCATGGGCTTTCACTCAACATAGTCAACATTATAACTATGAGCTTTCAATATGAGACATGAAAATGAATCCTATTCTTTGTCCTTGTCACTCTTTGGCAGGTTACTTACTGCCTTGAAACTATGATTGTGAATTCCAACACTAAATGTTTTGTTCCATGGTATCTATGCATAGTGAAAGGTCACTGCCTCTACACTCTGTTACTCACACAGTCATATGCTTTAAACCTATAGATATGCATCCAAAAATGGTCTACAAGTTGAAAGATTCCAGGGGTTTTGATGCATTATTTGTAACATTGTATCTTATTCTCTCGAGACTACCACTTGGAAACTAAACAATCCCATTTATCTAAAAATGGTTTAAAAATGTGCCTTCATAATCACTAATGAAAAGCTTGTTGTTATTGCTGCAAAGATGCAATTAATAATCAGCTACTACCTTTCTTCAAAATGTTTTCCTTGCCTCACATTCAATATGTTGAGAACCCTCTCCTTGTAAGCAATAAATACATAATTCAATCATATGCAAAGGCACCAAAAAGCTTCATCTTCACTCTCGATCATAAGAACTCTTTGTTCTAGTCATGTAGCCAACCCTCAAGTCAAACAAGCATATGCTTATTCTTACTGCCTTTTCAACCATGAATGGGGTTTCAAAGCTTTAGACATAAATCTTGCAATCTCTTAGAAAAAGGGGTTTTGTCTTCATGGGTTATAAGATCTCACAATCTCCACACTTGTTTTTGCATGATCACACACAACACAAGGGGCTTAAAAGGCAATTTCAATATGAATATGCATTCTTAAACAAAAGTATAAAACCCTAGCCTGATTTTAGAAAGAGAAGAAGCTTCAAATAGGAAAATGACCATTACATAATGCAATGAATGAAGAAAGATTTTTTTTTTTGTCTCCTCAATAAGACAAAGATGAAGTAGTGAAAAATATAAAAGGAAAATCCATAAAAGGGGTAGTAAAATGCTGCAAACCTGAAGTTCTTTCCTTTTGCAAAGTTGCAATCCTTCACAACTCAAGCCTTCCTCCTTTTTTTTGTCCAAAAATCAAGGAAACAACTTGTAAACATGGAAACTCTCGTTGCTTTCCCTCTCAAACTAAAAAATCAAAACTTCAACTTTATCCTTTTTTCCATTTTCACATGAATTTCAAGAAGATGAGCTTATAAAAGGATTAATAATGACTTAAAATAATACTTCCTTTAACTTTGGCATTGTATAATATGAATTAAATCCCCCATTTAAAACATATAATGGACTTAATGCAAAGGATTTTAATGCAAGCACCTCCCCTATCCAAAACTAGAGGCTTATGACAAGATGGTTAATCCTTTGGAAACATTGAAAACCTTGCAAAAAAATACCTCACGACACCTTGAAATAATGGTCAAGATCTTTAAATACAAATTAGCCTCAAGGCTGATTTGGATTACATTTTTGGTGACATCTCAGGGGTGTTTGCTTGCTAAACATGAAGGACCAATAGCCTATTGATATCCATTGGGCATAGGAGTCAAACTAGCCTTGCGACAACTCTATGGAGCCTTTTTGCTAATTATTTTTCTATTCTAAAGTTTAATTGAATAATCTATTATTTTTTAATTAATCATCCATTTTCCACTTCCTAAATTAAATAATTATTTAATTTATTTAATCAATCCATGTATCTCTCAACACTATCCAAGATAAATAAAATCATTATTTTATTTATTAAATTCAACCTTGCAAATGTAAATAATAATTAAATTTATTTAATTATTAAACACTTATGCAAATTCCACCCCAATTTGTGACTAAAACTTACTCTCAGTCCACTCATCAATCAAATCCACTTCACTCCCACTCACTTCAAGTCCTCTAAGCAATCAATTTAGTTCACTAACTGTCAGTCTAAGTTAACACTCCAATAATCATCTTAATTGAATTATATAATTAGTTATTTGAAATCATGTAGAAAGTTAACAATCAATCAATTATTCTCATCAATTCTCAAACATTGATCTTCTCAACCTCTCCTCTAATCTCGACCATTGATTGGTGTTATCGAATATCTATAAATGCAACCATCCTCTCTTCAATTTTTATTTCAGATCGTGTAGGAAAACTATACTCATACTTTGCAGGTGCTTTTGTACTATTGTGCTCAATATAAATATGAGAGAAAATATTATTCATACCATTTCTCTCAAGGTGAAATAGATGAGAGCAATGGAGTTGTGCTAAGGTGAATTATGTGTATGCAAGGTCTGCATCATGTTTAATTCAAGTTTCTTTATATACTCTATTGTTGTGATCATTTGACTATGTTTTAGTTTGATATATTGCTTTATTCCTTTAGTATTTTATAATTGATTTATTTGGTCATACATTCGGGCATGCTCGATGGGACCCCACGTCCCTGATTTGACATTTCTTGAAGTTTTTAAAAGCTTGTAGGGTTACAAAGATGTTTTTTGAGATAAAATGATACTTTTGTTTCCTGTAGTGACATTTCTATTATAAATTGATGCCTATGCTAGAAGTTACAACAATTCTTTTGTTCTAATGTGTCACATTTGTTCTTTCTAGGTTTTTTATTTTTTTGAAAGTTTTTTCAATTTGTATAAACCTAACGTGGACTTGTTTCTTGAACAATTTGAGAGCTAACATTTGTGTAGCTTGTGGTTTATGTTGGGAGAAGGATCAAATTTAATTTTGGCGCTCCTAAAAAAGAACAACTTTCATATTTAGTTTTGGTGCTTCTAAAAAGAACAACTTGCATAATTTCAATTTGGTGCTCCTATAAAGAACAAATTTCATATTATTTTTTTTGGTGCTCTTAAAATGAACACCAACTTTCATATTTAGTTTGGTGCTCTAAAATTAACCCACAACTTGCATATTTCAATTTGGTGCTCCCGAAATGAATGACAACTTTCATATTTACTTTTGGTGCTCTAAAATTAACCCACAACTTGCATAGTTTAATTTGGTGCTCTAAAATGAACAACTTTTACATTTGATTTTAGTGTATTAAAATTGAACAAAACAATTTTCATCTTTGAATTTGGTGCACTAAAATGATTTATGTGCCATGTCTAGTAAGCTAGTGGTGTTGGAAATAAAAAACACCATTATTTTGCAATCTATTTTATACACCCAAGGTGTGACTATCTATGTATGCTCTTCTCTCATGACTTGAAAGAATGATCTTGGGAATCAAAAGAAACATCATTACTATTTAAATCAAGTAGGAGGCTTTCTTGAGGATTTCATCACCTCAAGGTTTGACCTCAACCACATGTTTAGGTGTGGTATTAAAAAGGGGGGAAAATGAAAGTTGTACTCCAAGGTGTGACTAGTGCCTTATAAGCCAAGCTTGAAGATCATTAGTCTGTTGAGACTTGCATAGGTGAAGAGGAGAGGGGAGATCCCCCTTGACTCTAGCATCCCTAGATGGGTCCATTGTTCATTGATTTTCACTATGAACCTTATTAACTAGTATCCTTTAAGACCTTTTGGCTGCCAACTTACAGTGGTGCAATGTATAGTATCATGCATGAAGTTAGTCACCATTTATTATCCCTTATTGAGGGGCCTAATATTCCTTGATTAGGACCTTTTCCTTTTTAATGTGATAGGTGTGAAGGTGGTACATGAACTTTGTATACTCTAATCACCCGTTCATTGGATAGTATAGCTTCAATGGGTGGGCCCACTATAATTTGATAAATCTATTCTACTACTACATAGATTGTGTATTCTTGGTGTATCTTCATTATTTAAATACTAGTTGCACCAATTAGTGGCTCATGTTGAAGAAGGCTTGTGAACTCAACCTCAAATTCCTTAGAGCTAGTCCTATATGCTACTGTTTGTTATTTTTATCACTTTCTAGATCAGACAAACCAAAATAAGTCTTCAAAGAGTAAAAAAATTTAAAACCTTAGATTGATTTAGGTTTAACTTGAAAAATCTTGTCTCTAAGTTATAGTGACACATTCGACTATCATCTTGTAGCGCTTTTGTAGTTTTCATCACTTTTGTTTGCATCTTGACACATCTAATTTTTCATATCGATTCTTTTGAATCCATAAATCAATGCATCTATGCAACTCAATGCTATTGTCCCAAAATAGTCTTTATCTGAAACTCTGAAATCATACACAATGACACGTTTGAATATCACATAGTTTCACTTTTCAAACTAAATCATTTATTTTGAAAAATCTAGTTGCTTTTGTCAAGTACAATGCCACACTTTTAATAGGCTAAAGCGACACTTCTGCAAGCAATGCTTTTGACTGTTAATTAAATTTTCTAGAATACCCAAAAATTGTAGATTTCAAAATTCATGAGTCAGTCATCATAGGATTAGAGACTTGTATTAGACATTTGAACCTATGCATAATCAATCCTCCCAAAACAAAAAATTGAACATCCCCATACAATCCATATCATTCTTTCATCTTGGGAATTTTAGAAACATATCTTGAATTAGGGTTTGAACCAAACAACAACCTCATCCAAAAAATAAAAAACAACTCATCCATTATCAACCAGAATTAGACATAGTCTTTTTAGATCTCATATCATATCCCCTAGTTTAGGGCCGTTTTCTTGGAAAATTATCATTTTCAAGTAAGTTGTTGAATTAGTATCAATCTTTGTGAAAATTTTACTTAGTAGTCATTGTCTACTTCTAAGTTTGTAAGTTCATTATCATATTCCTTTTCTTGGACTCATTAGTGTAGGAAAAACAATGATTATCCTCAAACACCAATAAAAAATGAGATTTGGGTGCTGCCACAATAGCGTGTCTCACTTTTGGGACATGTTGATTTTTTCCTAAAATCACATTTTTTGGATAAACTAATGATTTTAGCCTTGAGAGGTTCCATCTAAAGGGTTTTAATTGAAGAGGGATAGATAAGACCCCATTATTATAACCCCTCTAGTAAATCATAACCACAATAGAGTCTCCTTCACACCTATCAAAATGCTAGAAAAAACAAATTTACTTTACCTTTTGAGGGATTAAATATTGTCATTTAGAAATGATCTTTTGCAAGATTGTAGCCCTCGAAACACGCTTTCCAACAAGTATATTTTTGACATGTTTTCATTTTATCATGTATTTAATTTTTAATTTTTATAGAACATAATTTTTTCTTCAAACATCAAGCTCTTCATTCTATAGAGGTGGAAAAATAGTAAACCATTGTAAAAAAATTCAAAAAATACCCTTTCCCTAGGTATTAATAACCTTGTTTCACTAAAAAATGAAAAATTGGATTTCAATATATACACAAGTTAGTTTGTACGACACAAACACATATCCAAGTTATAGTTATAGTGACTTCAAAAATTAATTTTAAAAAAATATATGTAACAAAAATTTATGAAAAAAAATCCTTTCCCTAGATATTGATGTTGAGAATCTATATTCCAAAAATTAGAATTTTATCCTTTATAGAAAAAAATTTATGTTGTACAACAAAAATGTTACTTTATGAAAATGGTGTTTTTCTGTTTAAAAATAGTTATCAAAGGAGATGTTGACATATTCATGACTTATTTAAATTTTTTCAATAAAAATATATTTAGAATCTACACAAATTTCCACAAATCATTAGTTCGCATCATCTTAAAATTCTTAATGATTTAGCTACTATAGGTCTCAGAAGATGAAGATTCAGTTAAAAATATTGATATAAATTTCCATCTTGGGCAAAAAGTGAGACATAGAATTGTGATTTCACCCATCGAGTCAACTATTTTCTTTTTTAGGTTTCACATCTTACACCCATCCAACAAACATCCACATCAAAACTTGATCAAAAATCTATTTAGTGTGTCTTTTTCAAAATCTAACTTGAACCAAAAAATCCATCAAAAAGACATGACTTCACAATACTACCTCTATCGTAACTATAACATGATTCAATCCAATCAAATTATTCCCTCACAACATGATGAGGGCATAGCCTGAGACACAAAAAATAACCCACAAACAAGAGAATAATTTTATTATTCAGAAAATGGAGCTTCTTACATGCAGAGGATCCCAAATCCCCAAGTTCTACAACACATGCAAGCTACAGAAAGCTACAGAATAACCCTTTTGCAATATGCGAGCTTGTCCCAAAAAAGTTACCCAAAAATTAGAAACCCGCCCATAAATAGAGCTCCTTTTTAGTTTGGAGCTAAAACAACATTCAAATTTGAGTTTAGGCAGTTTGGTGCCGAAAAATTACAACTTGAAGTTCAAATTTCAAAAGAACATTTATAATTGTATCTTCTAGAAAGTGTGCCAACTTCCCAGGGCCATAACTTTTGATCCGGGACTCCAATTCGCGAACTGTTTGAACCGTTGGAAAGGTCTCGAAGTCAATAATGTGCTCAAAATTTTCTACACCAATTTTGGCAAGTTTTGGGGCCGATCCGAGAAATCTAAGTGCCTCAAATCTAACTCGGAAGATTTTCAGGTGCAAATATGGGAAACTAAAACTGCAATATCTTTCAACTCAGGAATAGAAAATAAAAACCATAAATTGGGAATTTCATTATGATGAAAAGGGTATCCAAAAAAGTAAAAAAATATAAAAACTGAGAAACTTAAAATTTAACTATTTTTGGGTGATGCAAGATTGCCCTTACACCACTGGATGCTCCTGCATCAGACACCCAGGGTAATTTGAGAAGTGACCCCATCACGTCTTAGATGGTGGAGGAAAAAACAAAACGATCAACCTCTGCCTTAGGCAACCAGGATGAATCTTCAATAGGCCTTCCTTTCCATTTCACCAGATATTCTTCATACTACCTGTTCCCGGTACTCCTTCCTACATGACTATCCAGGATTTCTTCAATCTCCTCCTTTTCTGAAGTAGGTGCTGGAATCCCACACTATTCCATCGTTGGTACTTCCTCTGCGCCACCTTCATGATACTCTGTCAAATCCGAAATGTTGAACACAGGGGAAATGTTGAATCCATCTGGTAACTCTACCTCATATGCATTCCTTGAATCATGCCTCTTCAAAATTTTACAGGGACCGAATTTCTTCATCTTCAATTTGTTATATGTTCCCACTAGAAACCTTTCTTTCCTCAAGTGGACCATCTCTTCATCACCAATCTAAAACTCCTTATACCTCCTCTTCTGATCTGCCTTAGCCTTATACTGCATATTCATCTTGTTAATATGTTCTCTTACCTTCTCATGTATATCCTTGATGTGTTCTGCAAAATCTTCAGCTTCAGCACTTATTTTCTTCTCTTGGCCCATCTTCCTCAATTCTGGAGCTATTCTGGGGCTACCTCCATACACAATCTGGAATGGTGATCTACTAGCGCTTCTATTGAAAGAATTGTTGTAGGAAAATTCTGCTTGGGGTAAGATCAAGTCCCATCCCTTGAGTTTATCTCCTACCAAACATCTCAATAGGTTACCCAAACTCCTGTTAACAACCTCTATTTTTCCATCTATTTGTGGATGGTGTGCAGAACTGAACTTCAACTCTATCTTCAGCTTCTTCCACAAGGTCCTCCAAAAGCACCCCACAAATTTGGTGTCATGATCTGAAACAATACTCTTTGGTAGACCATGTAGCCTCACCATCTCTTTGAAGAACAAGTCAGCAATGTGGACTGCATCATGGGTCTTCTGACATGGAATGAAATGTGCCATCTTTGAAAACCTATCAACCACCACAAAGACTGAATCATTCCCTCATTGTGTCCTTGGCAAACCAAGAACAAAGTCCATGCCTTATCCTCCATCTCGAGGTAGGTAGGGCTGATTATTTT
>VDFB02252616.1:32176366-32213840 GCA_007258455.2 Sequoia sempervirens
CTAAAATAGTTTTTGTAACTAAATCTTCACTTTCGGACGTGCCTATAGCGACTAAACCATGAAGAATTTGGAGATGATGCAAACTAGAGTTTTATGAAATTTTGTCTATAGATTCTAAATATATTTTTTTCAATTTTTTTGGAATTAGATTACACTTCTTTTTCCATCTCCCTCGAAAAATAGTTTTTTTCAAAAAATAACATTTTTAAAAAGTGACGCTCACCGTATAACGCATAACTTTTTTTCCATGAAGGATAAAATTCTAATTCTTTCGAATTTAGATTCATAACTCCAATATCTAGTGCTTCCACTTCGTTATATATTTTTTCTTTAATCAAGTTTCAAAGTCAAACCAATTATAATTCAGACATAACACGACTGTATAACGCGTAACTTTTTTTGTATGTAACAAAATTCAATTTTTTTCTATTTGTTGGATCAAGGACTTCAATATCTGGTGCACTCATATTTTTTAGATTTTTTTTAATAATCTACTATTTTTCCACATGTGAAGAACAGAGAGCTTGGTTTTCGGTGAAAAACCTACATTCACAAGAAATAAAAAATAAATATAATAATAAAATAAAATATATTTAAAATTATACTTTTTGGGAAGCTTATAATAAGGACTACATACTTGAAAAAAAAAATTTAAACAAATTCATTTGATCCCCCAAAAGGTAAATCTAAAGTGGGTTTTTATCAGCATTTTTATAGGTGGAAAGGAGACTCCGTTATAGGTATGGTTTAAAACTAGAGGTTTTATCCAAAGGGGTTTGATCTAAGGTAGTTTGATCAAGCCCTATTCAATTTGAATGCTTTAAATGGAAATTTTTAAGGCTTAAATCATTATATTTTCTAAAAATATGTGATTTTTGCAAAAAATAGAATCTACCAAAAATTGTAAACTAGCTTTGTGGGATCGGTAGACCATCTCTTTTGACACCCGGATTATCGGTGCTCCCCGCGAATCAATCTTGACTTTATCCACAACATTTTCCTTCACATTTTGCACCTTGTGCAAAACAAATTCTTCCTCATTACGGTTCCTTTTTCCTCGATCACTAGGGCTCTCCTAATCTAGAGGCTTCTCCCCTTCGATTATCATCTGGAGAATGTTCCGGATTAGGCCTTCTCATGCTGCGTAATGCAACCCTTTACGACCTTCTAGCCTTTTGTCTCGCCCTTCCTTGGTGTTGTGGATATTCATGAGCTCGATTCCTTCTTCACCACCTTTGGAAACCGCGTTCCTTTGAGTGAGGATCCTTGTCATCTATCTCCTCGTCCTCTACCTCTTTGATCCGCACTTGTTTTGATCAGTAGGTAGAAGTTGTCATTCCTTTGGCTTGAGTACCCACATCTTCACTTTATTTTCATCATCATTTTGGCTTAAGTGAAGGTCTTCCCTGGCAGCTTCCACTTTGACCTCCTTGTCCTTTTTGCTTGCCATCAAATATTTTGTTTAGATTCTCTTCCACCTTTAGAGCAAACTGATACACATCCTCAATGGTGGTCATTCTGACTAGGCTTAACTCCTCATGAATGCTCGGCCGTAACCCATTAAGATGTCGGGCTACCTTCTCCTTATTGGCCTACGTAGCTAGTTAAATTATCTTGTGAAAATCTTGATTATATTCTTTCCACAGATCTACTTCCTTTAGCTTCAACCCTGGCAGAATTTCTTCCAGCGAGATCTAACTTGTAGTCCACTGGTATGAACTGCTTCTTCAGTTTCTCTACCATGCGATCCCATCTGGTGATATTTCCTTTTCCTCTTCAATTTATTTCCAATTGGACCTCTTTCCACCAAATATTTGCATGGCCCTTCAACTTCATTTTCACAAACTTAACCCGATCTGGGTCCTCTATTTCCTCATACTCAAAAATATTCTTCTAGCTCATTGATCTAGTTGATCAACTCTTCGAGGTTTAAACTTCTGAAATAACTGGGGACTTCTACTCTAGGTCTTTCCCTGATCTTCGAAATGGCCCTTATTAGCTGCATTTGGTCTTGATCAGTTGCTTCTTCTTCCCTCTCCTTCATCCTCACTTTCCTCCCTCGGGTTTAACCCTCTTCTCCATTTGCCTCTCTTGTAATCGTCGAATTTGTCTCTAGAAGGGTTGCGGTGCATCACTTCCACCCGGCCATTTCTCCTTGACCACCACACGGCACCACCATGCCTACCGGAACATCACTCTTGGAGGCATATTTCTTGACTCACGACCTGACCATAGTCACAGTGCTGTTGCCTCGATGGGCTATCTGTCCCACAGCTCAGAAACCGCTCACGATGCCACTTGATGAGGGCATAGCCTGAGACTGAGAAAATAACCCACAAACAAGAGAATAATTTTATTATTCAAAAAATGGAGCTTCTTACATGCAGAGGATCCCAAATCCCCAAGTTCTACAACACATGCAAGTTACAGAAAGCTACAGAATAACCCTTTCGCAATATGCAAGCTTGTCCCCAAAAAGTTACCCAAAATTAGAAACTCGCCCATAAATAGAGCTCCTCTTTAGTTTGGAGCCAAAAAAACATTCAAATTTGAGTTTAGGCAGTTTGGCACCGAAAAATTACAACTTGAAGTTCAAATTTCAAAAGAATATTTGTAATTGTATCTTCTAGAAAGTGCGCCAACTTCCCGGGGCCATAACTTTTGATCCAGGACTCCGATTTGCGAACCGTTTGAACCGTTGGAAAGGTCTCAAAGTCAATAACGCAATAAAAATTGCTACACTAATTTTGGAAAGTTTTAGGGCCAATCTGGGAACTCTAAGTGCCTCAAATCTAACTCAGAAGATTTTTAGGTGCAAATCTGGGAAACTAAAACTGCAATATCTTTCAACTTAGGAATAGAAAATAAAAACCGTAAATTGGGAATTTCATTATGACAAAAAGGGTATCCAAAAAACACATCCTACACCATCATAAACCCCCAAAAACAATTCACCACCTATAAACCATACACTCACTCCAACATACCCACTCATAGCTACCTTTCATAAAACTATTCACACATTCACTAAAACAACCCATCACCCAACTTCCTCCAAGGTCAATCATCTGCACATAATATCTCCATGTACAACCCAATAAACACATCCACTCCCACACAATCAAATGACTTATCTCAACAGATCCATGGTCTACAACAAAAAACCTCGAGTATTCAAATGTTATCAATTAAAATGAGTTATACACTAGATGTCATATGTCCCTATCCTTTCGACCGAGCAATTCCCATGCCACCTCAACATGCTCAACATGCTCAACTCACATTAATCTCACAAATTTCACCCAACATTCAAACATCAATGATTATTCAAAATAACTCATAGAGAGGGCCTCCTAGGAAAAATAACATCCCACAATGGAAATACACTCATTTAGGAGAGCCCATCAAATTAGTCCTTCAAAAAATAGTCTAGTCCAACTTAATAACACCACTATAAATCAATGAATACAAAACTTAGGTCAAAACCATAGGATGGAAAGACACATATTTATTTGAATATCATAGGGAAAAAGGACATAATACCCTTGACTACATAAAACAGAAAAATATCATTTAGTATTTTATAGACCAAGGTGACATCAATGTTGAGGATCATCTTGAAGATCCATCCAATAATATCACATTGGCAATATTTGTAGCTCACATGATGAGACATTTAGTGTATATCAAGATAATTTTCCTGAGCATGATCAAAACTATTTACTTATGTCTAGTAATGGCCATAACATATACACCTTGGTTGACTTTGTAATAGGTCATCTTGAAGAAGCATCCATATCTCCTCCCATTTAGGTTCATCCACAAAACCTTTGCAACATCAACCCACGTCATCCCCATAAAACACCTCCTCCAATAATAACACCTTTCAAGATTTTTCCCAAGGGCTATCCACATTGGATAATACATTGTTTGATACAAATCCAATCTATAATCATAAAATCTTAGACCAAGCACTATTATCCATCCCACCACCCATCATACTCACTCTAATGATTCCTATCCAAATTTCATTACCACAAGGCCAACATATTGAATCCATCTAAGATCCCCTTATTCATACCACATTGTTAGTGTAGACATACAAATAATCTTAACTAAGATCATGCATCTAAATTTGATCAATTAACATTATTTCCTCTATTAATCAAATAAATTAATTTATTAGATTAATTCACTAATGTTTGTCAAATTTAATTAAATAAATAAAATTATTTAAATCAAATGTCAAATCTCCTAAACTCTTCCAAGTTAATTAATTTTGGATCAATTAACTCCTAATCATAATCACCCATCCTCTAGCTTTTGACTCAACCTTGGTCAAACTCAACCCCTGACTAACCCACCCACTTGCACATGAAAATCAATTCTTTTAGTTAACTAATTATCTCCCTGGTTTACAGATCAAAAGCCATCCTTCCCATTGAGATCATGCTCCCATCCTTAAGAATATCATTGCAAAATATCATAACTGATGAAGAATATCAGGTGTCATGGTTGAATGAGCTAGAACACATGGATGCTTTGAACCCTCTACAGGTGTACTAGAACCATCTCAAGCGAAACTATAATAAGAAGATCAAGAGTCGGTCATTTCAAGTTGGAGAGCTCGTGTTGAAAGAAAATCAGAAGAATGTACCAAATCTAGACAACAAGGGAAAATTTGAACCCAATTGGTTGGGACCCTTCATCATCACAAAAAGTTATAAATCAAGAGTATATCAGCTATCGACACCCAAAGGTGAGCCTCTGCAGGAGCCTATCCATAGCTCCCATCTCAAAAAAAATTATGCCTAAACTTATAGGGTATAATTCCAAAAAAATATTAAAACTATAAAAAATATAAAAAATACAAAAAAATAGAAAAAAGGATTAAAAACAGTAAAGAAAAAAATTCACCCTCTAGTGAAAACCATTTTGGTGGCACTTTGGGCAAGTACCTTGGTGAAAACCTAGAAAAGAGGCGCCTTGTGTAAATAAAACACTTCCCATCCACCATCGATTCATTGGATTTTTTTGCATCACCTACCATCACTTTCCATTGCATTCACCCATCACATTCCATTTCACCCATCCACATCCACATCATGGCTTGATCTTGTGTTTGTATCATGTTCCACCCTAAAACTACTTGACACATTCTTATGGTTAGTTTGTCCTACCTATATTAGAGTAGTCTAGCAAATCATGCTAGGGACATGATCTTATACCTACATTGGATCAAATTTGTGTATATTCTTGCAATCTTCCTTAAAATAAAAATAAAAAATAGTCATAAAATCAAAAAATCCAAAAACATTCAAAAAATAAAAAAACCCAAAAACATCTAAAACATGTGAAAATTCCAAAAAATAGGTCAAAAAGTCAAAAAAATTGAAAAAATAGAGTTGTCGTGTCAAACTACAAGTCTCTAAGCTTGAATGTAGGCAAGGCCATCATTGATGTGCCCCCGAGACACATTAGGTCAATCCTTTAGGAGTCTATCACAATAAATTGGCATCCAATTGTTCATATCTCATCAATAAGCGAGTTTGTGTCAGTCGAAACTACGTGGTCTTTGAATGTATAATGTAGGCAAGGGTAATCTTTGATCAGCTGCTGAGGCCCCTAGGATAGGTCTTTAGATTAGGTCCTTGGTCAAAATCTCAGAAAACACTGAAAACATTGGAAAATTGGAAAATCAAAAAATTTGTAAAACATCTCGAAAAACCCCCAAAAACAACCTCAAAACACTTCAAAATACCAAAAATAGATCCAAAAATTTGAAAAAAATCCATCCATCCCATTTCACTTTCACCCTCAATATACATCCGCTCATAATAAATGATTGTCATCCTCAACCTTTAGTAAACAATCAAAAGCAAGTATGGCAAATTAAGAGTGAAAATTCAAATGTCAAAGGTCTCAAGTCTAGGTTAGTAGGTAAACAAGTTGTTCAACTCTTGGTATCAATAGCCTATCATCTCATCAGTCTTACCATCATCTGATCATCATGTCCTAGGATGCATCCTTCCTACAATGGACATCAACATCAGGCATCATTGCAGTTTAGTCTTGGCTAGTGGTATGAAGAACATTAGTTTGTTTCTTTACTTGATCTTTTCTTGTGATTTATCTTATTACACCTATTCCCATGACCTCTTGAGGATTTCTATCTAAAAATATTTAGAGAGAAAGGAATGAGGCATTGGTCATTATCTTTTGTCTACTGTACTTGTTGGATATTCTTGTAATATAACTTGGTCATGCTTACTTTGTTTGGTTTGTAGCGAGGGTGTTTTACATGTCTTGTTGACTATTACATGGGAAGGTTTGGCCTTCCTATGATTTGGTCTAAGATCATTGAAATGTATGAAGTACATCCTAATAAGGTTTTGTATGCTAGGTGTGAATAGGGATACTCCTATTTGATTGTTGAGTCGAAGTCTATCTCACTAGGTACAACACCATCCTAGTTTTCTATGTACCTTGATGCATCCTATCTATGCATGTGATAAAAAATAAGGAAATTTATTCTCTTTACATCCCCAATCCTCGGATAAGCAACACATCATCATCATTAATAATCATATCTAATAAAGTCTCGATGACTCATAGACTTGTTAGACTTCTACATCTCAGAATCAAGGGTTGATCCCTCTCATTCTTCTATCCTCTTTCACACTAACATGCTATCATGACATGCATCCATCTTGCATTCATAAAACATTAGCATACTCATCTTGCATATTCATACATATCATCATAATAGGAAACCTCATCCATCTCACATGTATTGCATCATCATTTAAGTTGTTTAGAATAATATATATTTGTTATTCTAACCATCTTAAAAACATCTCATTTGCATTGTCATTATCATATGGATCTTTTAGTCTAACCATCCATAAATCCATCTTGAACCTTTGTATCGTGAGATCAACCCTAAAATAAAAAATTTCACTCGATCTCTTGAGGGGGAAATGTACCAGCATACTTCTTTCCACTAGGGCATCCAAAAAAATTAGGAAATTTTTGAATTTTGATTTCGACAATGATATTCTTTGAACCAACACAACCGGTATGCTGCTTCAAAGAGGGGAAAAATGTAGACATGCAAATAATCCTAACTAAGACCATGCATCTAAATTTGATCAATTAACATTATTTCCTCTATCAATCAAATAAAGTAATTTATTAGATTAATTCACTAATGTCCATCAAATTTAATTAAATAAATCAAATTATTTAATTATCTTAAAGTCCTCTCATCTGATTTAATAAATCAAATGTCAAATCCCCTAAATTCTTCCAAGTTAATTAATTTTGGATTAATTAACTCCTAATCCTAATTACCCATCCTCTAGATTTTGACTCAACCTTGGTCAAACTCAACCCCTGACTAACCCACCCACTTGCATATGAAATCAATTCTTTTAATTAACTAATTATCTCATTTCCCCTCACAAAGGCATATTCTAAGGGAATATTCCTTCATTAACTCCATTTATTTGACTTTCTTGCCCAAACAAATTCCCTCCAAGACATCTCAACCACATTCATTTAATAATGCCTCTTACAAATGCATTAATCTCTCTTACACCTCTCAAATCCTCAACCACATGCATTAACTATGCACATTCTCCAATATGTGCTCCAACTTCACCCATTAGATTTGTGACAAGTGTCATAATCTGATTGGCTCTCCTTTAGTCTCGCATTCCTCCCATCTCTCCATTCTTCAACTCTTCAACCTATAAATAGAAGCCACTTCTATCCACAATCCATCCACAATCTTATGCACTTGCACTATACACACATTCATCTTTATCACTTGCATCTCGATCATCATTTTGAAAGCTTATCAAGGGGGTGGGAAGGTAATCCTTTTCACATCAAAGGAGCACCAGTCCCACTATGGGATAGATTTTCACATGATTTTTACATGCTTTCAATTAGTTTCTTTGATCTTTTATTTTTTTGTTTGCATTACCAAGTATGTTTGAATATCTCATAGGAGTACTTGGTTTGCTTTGTTTAACTTGATTTCTATGATCATGTTTGTCAAATCTTAACATCTATAGGTTTAGTACTTATAGTTAGAACCAAATCTATATCAAGAATACAATCCAAAGCATGATGAAGACTTACTAGCTTCTCCCAAAACTTTGACATTACTAAATATCATAGGTCCCAAGGCCCATCAAACTAGCACACCACCTAAACTTGTCTGTGCTCACTAGTTTCATTAACTCATTTGCAACATTTTCCATAGTATCCACTTTTTCAAGACTGGCCTTTCCATCCTCCACCATATTCTATACAAAATGATACTGCACATCAATATGTTTCATCCTGGCATGGAAAGTGGGATTTTTCACCAAACAAATAGCACTCTGACTATCACAACAAATAGTAATCTACCCTGAATTGAACCCAATATCAGAACACAAACGTCTAATCCAAATGGATTCTATACAGACATGTGTTGCTTCCATATACTCTGCCTCCATAGTAGATAAAGCGACTACATCCTATCGCCTGCCCATCCAACTAATTGCACCACCATTCAATTTGAAGATGTATCCACTTGTGGATCTCCTACTGTCAACGTCCCTTGCCCAATCAAAATCCACAGCCTTGAATGCTGATGGATATCTATGACCCAACCATGTTACCATGATAGCACAAAGCATATTGAGAGGTACCTTTTAAATATCTAAAAACTCTTTTCACAACATCCCAGTGTGATCTACTTGGATTTTCCATAAAACGGCTAAGAACTCCCACTATTTGGGAAATGTTTGGCCTTGTACAAACCATTGCATACATTAAACTACCAACTACACTTGCATAAGGCACTTTGGTCATGTCCTCCATCTTGGTAGGATATTTTGGACAATATTCAACAGATAGCTTCATTCCCTACAACACTAGAACAACTAGCTACTTGCAATCAGTTATACCAAATCTCTCTAGGACAGTATTGACATACTTATTCTAGCTGATCCAAAGCTTTCTACTTCCTCTATCCCTTTTTATTTACATCCTAGAACATACCTTTTTTCACCTTGATCTTTCGTTTCAAACTTTTCTAACAATTGAAATTTTAGATAAAAAATCATAGCTTATTATTTCCTATGAACAACATGTCATCAACATACAAGGCAATAATAAGAACTCGATCATTTTCAATTTTGAAGTACACACAATGATCAAATTTTAATCTTACAAATCCCAATGACAACACAAATGTGTCAAACTTTTGGTACCACATTCTAGGCAATTGTTTTAAACCATACAAAGATTTCTTTAACTTGCAAACTAGATTTTCTTTACCTTTTTCCAAAAAGTGCTTAGGATGGAACATATAAATTTCTTCTTCAAGATCTCCATGAAGAAATGTTGTCTTCACATCCATATATTCAATCTCTAAGTCATATTCTATTGCAAGTGAAAATAGAAATATGATAGATTTTAGCTTAGCTATAGGAGAAAATATTTCACCATAATCAAATCCCTCTACTTGGGAATAGCCTTTCACAACCAACCTAGCTTTATACTTTCAACATTGCCATCCAGATCAATTTTCTTCTTAAATACCCATTTACAACCAACATGCTTTCTACCTTTAGGCAAGGGCTCCAAATCCTAGGTTGCATTTTTTTCTAATGACGCCATTTCCTCATTCATGGCTTCCAACCAAGAATTTGAATCAGATATTTCAATTTCCTCTTTCACATTCCTAGGCTCATTAGTGCTTGTAATCAAAGCATAAGCACAATTTACATCCAACATGGAAAAACCATACCTTTCAGGTTGCCACCTTTCACATGTAGACCTCCTCAAAGGCTGAGGATGAGGTTGTGGTTCTTCTTCTTCAAAACTCTTAGAGCTGCTAGAACTCTCCTTAGTTTTAGGTACACTTCATAGTTCCTCTTTATCTGGAGTTCAAGGAATTTCAACTACTTTTTCTTTCTTTTCTTCTTTCATCTCTAACTGCAGATCCATTGAAGAAGGTTTCAGCTCACGAAAGATTACACTTTTGTTGTATACAACCTTTTCAGTCACATGATTCCAAAGCTTGTATCCTTTCACACAAATGCCATAGCCAATGAAGATGCATTTTTCAGCCTTGTTCTCCAACTTATATCTTTTCTCATTCGACACATAAACATATGTTGAATCACATATAAAGACTCTTACATGTTTTAAAGAGGGCTTCTTACCAGACCAAGCTTCCATCGACGTTTTATCAACAAGTGTCGAAGAGGGAGATTTATTTATTAAATAACATGATGTAGCCACAACCTCAACCCATAAATTTTGTTCCAGACCAACATTGCTCAACATACTTCTCACCCTTTCCATCGACATCTTGTTCAACCTTTCATCAACAACATTTTGTTGTGGATTGTAAGTTGTTATTTTATGCCTTTTTATTCCATGGTCTTTGCAATACCTTTCAAAATATGTAGAACAAAAATCACCACCATTATATGTCAAGCATTTAATTTTTCTTCTAGTTTGATTTTCAACCAAGTTCTTAAACTCTTTAAACCAACTGAACACTTATGATTTACTTTTTAAAAAATATACAAATTCCCTTCTCGAATAATCATCAATAAAAGAAAATTAATATCTTGATTTCGATAATGAAGGAACATTTACTGGACCAAAAATATTAGAACTTGAATATAATCTAGAACACCAAAAGATCTATGAGGACTAGAATTAAATGAAACATGATGTTGTTTTCCATATATACAATGTTCGCAAAAAATTAACTCAAGGTTACAATCATCAAGCCCTTCAACTAGGTTTTTATTTTTCAAAGCTTTTAAGCCTTTCTCACCAATGTGGCCGAGCCTTTGATGCCAAAGCATGGTATTTTCTACAAGGAGTTTCACCTCCAAAGAGTCCACACCCAGAGGAACTTCGTTCTCCTTCTCTACACGAGCATCCATTTATGACTTTATAAAGACACTATTGCATTGAACGTGTGTTTCTAGCTTGTACAGAGTACTAATTCGAGCACCCCTTGCCAACACCATTGAGCCTCTAGTGATTTTATAACCAACATTCAATAATGAAAATTGCACGCCAACATCATTCAACTTACTAACAAAAAGTAAATTTCAAGCCAGACCTGCTATATGCATTACTCCATCAATTCCTTTGATTCTTCCATCAAGAAATTGAATTTTGACTCTTCTACGACTAAGAATTTGAAGAGATGGGCCACTTTCCAAATACAGCTTTCCACCAGCGTACTTTTCATACTTCGTAAACCAATCTCTATGAGATGTCATGTGAAAATATGCACCTGAGTCAATCAACTAGACATCATTTGATGCCTGAGTCCCCAAGGATGCAATGAAGGAATCTACATCACTATGAGAAGAATCATTATCTGAAGAAGTTCTTTTTTCTTCTTCTTTTTCTCCTCTTTGCAATTCTTACAGACATGACCTGGCTTCTCACAATTCTAGCATTTCACTTTGGACTTCTTTCCAGGAGACTTTGATCTCCCTTCAAATTTTGATTTAGACTTCTTGTCTTTTTTCTTGCCTTTCTCCTTTGATCTTCCTCGAATAGCAAGAGCCTCCTTTTCCATCTCAGAAGATTTCCTTAGCATCTCTTCTAATAGAAATGAAACAACCACATATTCCATATTGAAAGTGGTTTTCATACTCCTAATATCCATCACTAAATGATTCCACGAGTCTCACAAAGAACATAACAAAAGCTTACAATGATCATCTTCATCTATCTTCACACCTATAGATGTTAACTGAGAAATCAACAGATTGAAGGTATTTAGATGATCAACCACATATGCCCCTTCCTTCATTTTCAAAGAGTACAACTTCTTCCTCAAGAATAACTTATTCACCAAGGACTTTCCCTGATAAATGTCACCAAGTTTCTTCCACAAAGAAGATGTAGACTTCTCTTCATGAACGTTCAAAAGAACAAAGTCTGTTAGACATAGTCTTATCAACCCTTTAACTTTCTATCTATGAGGTCCCAATCTTCTTGTTTCATGCTTGTAGGTTTAGTTCTAGACACAACAATCCAAAGATCTCTATCTACCAATAGGTCTTCCATTTTGAGTTTCCACAACTGAAAGTTGCCACCATTGAACTTTTCAATTTCTATCTTCCTTGATGTGCTTGCCATATTAATCTACAATCAAGATTACCAGATTCCTCTACGAGACTCCTACTTCAGAATTGGCACAAAAAACCCATCTGACCCACAAGGATAACACAACTAGCGAGGCTTTGATACCACTTGTAAGGAAAGTAGATGTGTGGAAACACTTTCCTAATGTTAATTCTAAGAAGATAATGTAGAAATATGGTGAAGTTTGGAATTATAGTTCATTAGAGGTGCACATTAACAAAATAACATAACATAAAAAATTTAACACAACCACAGAATGGACACCGTATTTTACATGGAAAAACCCTTTCGAGAGAAAAACCCACCACACCAAGCAAAAACACTTTGTATTAAAGTGAACAAAGTCCACATATAGAGTTACCATTTGTTGCTCTCAAATGTCTATTCGTGGACTCTCAATACAATTTAGGTAGCATAACAAATTCTGATCAATCTTGTTCTCTCTCATTAGAATCACAACTCAACTCCAAAACACTATTACAATGAATTGTGCATTATAATATTTTCCTCTAGAGAGAAATTCTCAATCCATCTGCATCACCAAACCCATGCAGGAAACATACCAATTCGGTTCCCATTCGTTACAACAGACAAACCGTCAAACATCACTTACCATATTGGGCCATTGATGAGAACCAAAAACCTCTCATCAATCTATTCAATTCCTACCAACAAGTTTAATACCTACCAAACTAAAACAGTCATTGGAGTATTGGCGAGACAAGAGACCATGTCTCACCAATCACTCAGCATCACACCGATATGAGCTTCTCAGTGTAGACACCTAAAAATGACCTAGGCCTGCAAGCTTCATTTTTACCACTTTCGTCCTAGCATAATTATGACATTTAATTATGTCCTTGGTCCACATTCGACTATTGATTAAATAATTTATAATTATTTAATTAATTCATGTCATTTATTCTTCATGATTATTAAATAAATAAATTTTTATTTATTTATTAAATACGCCATTAACTGTCTAAGTCTTTCTTTAATTAAATAAATTTCTTAATTTATTTAATTCCCCTTTGTCATTTAATTCTTCTTGATTATTAAATAAATGAATTACATTTATTTATTTAATACATCACTAACTGTCTTAATTAAATAAATTGATTAAGTTATTTAATTAATTAATCTCATCTCCTAAATTAAATAATTAAATTTAATTATTTAATTGCTAATTAATATTCTTCTCATTTGTCAGTCTTAACTATTAGTCCTTTTTGATAAATAATCTGAAAAAGATTATTTATTATCTCTCAAAATCCATAATCTTAATTAATTTAATTCAAATTGGTAATTAATCTTCCAAAAATCAAGCAATCGGGCAGATTCTTGATTTTTCAAATCTTATCTTTAGTCCACATCTTATCTCTTTGATTTTTCGAATCTTGCAAATCAGGCAGTCTTATCTTATTGATTTTTTGAAAATCTTCATTTTCTAATTAATTTGTCTCATTTATTCTCCACCGTCGATCCAATTTTATTCTGACCGTTCGATTAAAGATTTTTCCCTAACCCTAATTAGGGATTCTCAGGTTAAATCTGGATCGTTCATTTCATTAATTTATCTCATCCGTCCATTCGAAATGGCCTTTTCTATAAAATTCCATCTTCTTCTCATTTTCAAAGACACATTTGGCGTAATTACTATAGGCATTTATTTACTATCACATGTTCATGGTCATAGGCAATCTTAGTATTTCAATTTTGGCATTATTTTAGACATAGGCATTGGTTTGTAGACATAGTCATTTAGGCATATAAAATCCTTCAAATCTTGTTGTAGGGCTTAGGCATTTAAGATTGTTCAAAAGACGAATCTGAGGGCAACATTATCCAGCAAGCAAGAAGGTATTACGAAAGGGAATCATGGAGGTATCAACAATCAGGTATAATTGTTCTTTCATCTACTTCCTTTGTGTTTCGTAAAATCTTTGGGTTTCGTTTATTATTTATTGTTTATTGCTAACTCCTAATCTGAAGAAATCCCCTAATTACATTGGTGAACCCGACTCCGTTTTGCTTGTTTCCATATGGTTTTTTTGTTGTTTTTTGTTGTTTTGCAGGTACAGGTACGGATCGACGCAACTGTTTTTTAAAACATCGCGACGCATTTGATGCGTCATGACGCATCTGCTGACATAAGCGACACAATCGACCTGGCAAGCCGCAACTGACATCCCGAAGGATGCATTTGATCTTCCGAACTGCATTCGAAGTCTCGAACGATGCATCTGCCCTGTCAAGCCGCATCTGTCTAGTAAACTTTTTTGTCAGTTTTTCCATTCTGATTTTTGGATTTTCGGGTTTTTCTGTTTACTGGTTTTTTGGTTTTCTGTTTTTCTCTTTCTTTTTTTTGGTGTTCTTTAGTCCTGCATGTTAACTAGATTAGATCTTTTGTGTTACTAATATTTTCTTATAGCGTGTGGCGAGCTTCTTTCGTGTGTCGAAGACCATTACATAAGAGACTACTAATATTCATTGTTTGCAGATTCGCTTGTCAAAGAAGGAATAAATAAACTGTGTTTTTTTTTTTTAGACTAGCGAACATTTGAGTTTGGTGCATATAAAACGAAATCATGTCTTTTATGCTTGATTGTGATTGTGGAATGGTAGGTGAGTATTCTCTCACTTGGTGAAAACCTTGTGATCAAAAAACCAGATCCATTCTTTTCTGTTATTTACCCTGACTTGGTACATCGGAGTATCCTCTCCCCTCGTGCTTTCGGGCGATCTTGGGTGTAAGAGAAACGGTTACCAACTCTAGAAATTGGGCCTACCTGGGGATTTCATCACCCCAACGTGACTCAATCCAGCAACGAAGCTAAAGCCAAGCTACCCTCGACCGGTATATAAATGTAAACCTTAAGGGAAAACCTAAGGTTGCGAGTGTGGATGTGTCATACGGACGGAGTTGTACTCCCTTAAACCCTGTTGAGCTTAACCTCTTCAGGCTGGAGTTCCATCTTAATGGTGATTAATCTCTTACCCCATGTATGGCCACTCGAACGGGGGTCCCGAACTAAAGACTCTTGTGTACTAAGCCAAAATCCTTCTATTTGCTAGTGCAGCACCGGTCGATGTGAAGATATCCACACCTTCGCAGTTTGTAGTAGAGGTGATCAGCTCGCCATGGGAGTTTCATGGGGGTTGGAAGCTTGGTTGGCTTGAGAAGAGAGTGCACTGTAAGGGGGAGCCCGTGTAGCCAAGCTTCTGAATTCACATGCTACAGATATGTGGTTACGTGGAGTCTAGTGAATACTGTCATGGCCTAACCTAGGATTGTGCTTTTCTGATGTGTGTTTGGTTACTTTATAAAATGCTATGTTTGTCAAGTGTTTTCTAGTTTTTACTACAGTTCAAAACAAAAAAGTCATCAAACAGATCAAAACTTCCATCAAAACAACACGAAAATCACTTTGAAACCAAACTGTGTCGCATCTATCGAACCACAACTGATATTATGCAACGCAACTGCTCTGATAAACCACATTTGAGACTCAAAACACCTCATCTGTAGGTGTCACGATGCATGTGTCAACTTAAAAGCCACAATTTCAAAACAAAACCGCATTTGCTAAACTGTGATGCATTTGCCAAATTGTGATGCATTTGCCTGTCAAAATTTTAAACTTCACAATCGAAACCTGAGGTCTTCAAATTGTCAACCATTTGTCAAACTCTGTCACCAAGAAGACTCTGTCAGAAACTAAAAACTTGAAATTGCTCAAAGTCTTGTCTAATCTTGCATTAGTCACCATAGGATTCATACATCATTCCTTCTAGTTTCATACATTCAACATTACGTTGTCCCTAGGTCCATACTTGCATACTTAGGATTAGGAAAATCTTAAGCACATCTTTGCAAAAACATCGTTTTCAACATTAGACCCTCTTGGAATAAGTTATCAAACCTCCTTTAGTCATTGTACTCTTTTGTGAGATTTCTTCCAACTCAAAAGTCTAGTTAGGAAGACTCACTAGTCATTTAGACCTAGTCAACTTGTCATTTCCAACGAAGTCCTTTAGCAGTCAAAATTGAAAACAAAGTTCGAGTTTAGAGGTGCTTAGATAACCTTGTCTTACATTGCATAGAAATTGCATATCCTTATTCACAAAAAAATCCAAAAATATTAGTCATTCTAGTTTTCATCTTGAACCTTAGACTTCACATAGTGCCATACTTGCATTTAGGCTGTCATTCCTATTTGAGCAATCTCATTTATGGTTGAAACCAGACTTCAAAAAAAAAAGAGACAAATGGTAAAATTTAGACAAGACCCCCCATTTACTGTCAACAATCCTCCATATGACTCAAACTAGACCTTGTACGATCCATTTACCAATCTAGACAATCAACCTCCAACAACAACGCAATCCTCGTCAAATAGTACATTTGAACTCTACTTGCAAAGAGATGAAAATGGTCAACTACTTCAGGAAAACATAGAGGCATTGACACAAGACCCAGAGGTCTATCAGCTTGCTAAAACAATAGCTCATCAGGATAGAGACAGATTCATAGCCATGCTCTTGAGTGAAGGAGCTAAGTTACCACCAAGATTTGATGCCAACATGCTAAATTTGACACTTCATGACCCTAATGCCAATAACGCACATAACATGTCACATAGTAGTCAACTTCTAAATACTATGAACAATACTTCCTTTGGGACCACAACGACAGTACATACCACGCCCAACATCCCAAACATCTCCAACACAATAAATGCCACATCTATTGGGGGATCACAATCATCCACAACATCCACAACACTACCCCAATTGGATGGAACCACTCTTGGCTCCTCAACAACGTGGGAAAATTATTCCAATCCTCTTTTTACCGCGACAGTAAATACCACGAGGGCATCATCAAGTCACCACAATCCCCTTTGACAACTACATCTACTACCATGAACACAACTTTGACAAATCTGTTCAGTAGTAATTCACAAAATCCTTTGGGAGGAGCCACAGGACGTATCTTTATTAAAGGACAACAACAAAACTTTAACACGACAACACAGTCAAATGTCATTGCCTCCCAAGGCACAAATACAAACGTCCCCCTTGTACAAAACCAACAATTTACACAAGGTGGCCAAATAACACAACCCATGACATCATTGATACACCATAACATTCATGGTCACAACATCCCCCAAATAATGACACACATGGCTGGGGGACATATCCCAATATACTCATCCAACATTCATACTCATCAACAGGCACCAAATCATAACTTCCAATACCAACAACACATGTCATATGTACCACAACAATCCGTACCACCACAATATACCAACATTCACGCACACCAGACAGTAACACATGGTGTACCAGGCAACCCAACATATGGAAACATAAACGACCCTACCATAGATGAACTCAAAGCAAGAATGAGAGATATGGAGAAAAATATGCAAAACATGTACATTTCAGGCAAGAAATCAGAAATATCATATGACCTAGATGTATACCCTTTCGACACGAACTTACGTATGCCTGCATTTCCACCAGGATACGTGTCACCCAACTTCACAAAATATAGAGGCAAGACAAATCCCATTGAACATGTTCGCGAATTCACAACCAACTGTATGGATATCGCCTACGAACCAACATACTTGATGAGACTTTTTCCAAAAGTTTGGCGGGTCAAGCCCTTGAATGGTTTTCAACTCAAAAAGATATCTAGACATGGGATGAGCTCAAATGAAAATTCATAAGAAATTACGCGTACAACATTGACATGGATACCTCTATCACTAGCTTGTGCAATCTCACGCAAGAAGACTCTGGTGAGACATTTATTCCATTCTTTCAAAAATGGAGAAGCCTTGCTAGTCGATGTCACATTGACATTCCTGAAAGGGAAAAAGTTGACATGTTCGTCCAAACACTTCTAGGGCCCCTAAAATTCGCATTGCAAATACATTGTTGCACAAACTTCACAGAATTGGTCGAAAAGGGAGTCCAGATTGAGAAAGCCCTTATCACAAAGGGAGAACTGAGATATGGTTCCAAAAACACGAACGTCAATCCACCAGCTGACAAAAACAAATATTGGGTTAAGAATAAGCATGTTACAAATGACGGTGTTGTTGATGCCAAGACTGCAAATGCTATAGGTCCCGTATTAGCCCTGAAATGGGTTCAACAAAAAAACAGACCAACAACGACATTGACACCTCCTCCCAATAATTTTTCAAACACCCAAAGTGGTCAAAATAGTCAAGGGAAATATCGTCAAATGAGAAAATTTCCTAGGGGTCGCACATACACCCATTTGGGTGAACCCATTGAAGAAGTCCTTAAGAAATGCATCCAACATGGGGTCATCACACTTCTGGAAATCAAACCATATGACCCAGGACAGTTCAAACCATCATGGTGGAATGACAATGCACTTTGTGAATACCATCGAGCCAAAGGACATACAACCTCTAACTGTCGGAAAATGAAAAACCTAATTCAAGATCTTATTGAAAATCACACAATCAAAGTAGGTGGATCACAATTCACCTCCAATGCAGATCATACTATCCACAAGAATCCACTGCAGGATCATGGTTCTCATAATGCATCCACGTCAGGTTCACAGAACCAAGCTAACTTCGCCCAAGTCAAGTATGATTATTCTAGTGGACCAATTATAAACAATGTCCGAACTGAAGATGGGTACATCAATACCATTACGGTCAAGAGAGCACCCCAGTGTAATGCTACTACTCGCAGTGGCAAGGTCACTATATCTAGCCCACCTCCCCCTAGACAAGCCAAAATCACAATACCGGGCCCATCGGCTAAACAATCACAACCTGCTTCATCAGCTAAACAGCCAAAACCTGTCTCAACCCCACAACAGTGGAAACCCAAAAGTCAGTTCAACCTCATTGACCAACTAGGAAAGACTCCCGTGCAAATATCTATCCTTGAGCTGCTTCGTATCTCTCCTACGCACAAAGAAATCCTAGACAAAACTCTCCTAGAGTCGTCAGTCCCTAAGGACATCGATGTCAATCAGTTTGAAACTATGGTGGGATATCTCACCACGCCGCACCACGTCACCTTCTCGGATCAAGACTACTCATCACATAAAACCAACCACAATGACGCATTACACATAGAAATTTTTGTCCACAAGCACAAAGTTAGACGGGTTTTAGTAGATGGCGGAGCAGGGTTGAACATATGCTCCCTCAAATTGGTTAAGGCTCTTGGGTTCTCTGATGCGTGCGTAGACCCAACGAAAAGCATAGTGATAAAAGCATACTATGACGAGGAACGCTCTTTGAGGGGTGTTATCTCTCTCCCTATCAGAGTGGGACTGGTCATTGTAGACACAACCTGCCAGGTCCTGGATTTGGAACTACCATATAACATCTTACTTGGCCGTCCATGGATCCACGCTTTAAAAGCCGTTCCGTCAACATACCACCAATGCCTCAAGTTTCCTTTTGACAGTACAGAAGTAACCATATACGGAGACCCCGACCCTTTCCATTATTGTACCAATTTAAGGGGCATCTCTGAAAACCAAGTACCTATTAACCGAGAAGCACCTAGCTCCTCGTCATCCAAGTACATCGACCCTTCCACATCCGCTCCATCCACGTCTTCCGCTGTACCACCACCTTCCACCAACCCTAAGACTAAATCAACTGTCAAAATCTAGGACCTTGGCTGCGGAGAATTCAAACTGCACACAACATACAGCATAACAACAATGCCTAGATCTCCCAAGGACTATGGTCGGCCATGTTTCAGAATGGAACCTCAGGAAACCTTCATAGTCCCACCAAACACAGTTTTTATCAAGTGGGGAGACATGAGTGAGGAAGACCTTGCTGACATCACATGATGGATCTATAAGGATACTGTCACATTACCCCCATTACCAGTTCAAATATATGGGAAAGGTTATGACTTCATGAAGGCTAAAGGCTATGATGGTACTAGTGGCCTAGGAAAAGACAAAACAGGCCGAAGGGAACCCATAGAAACTTTTCAAAATTTAAAGTATCTTGGATTAGGGTTTGGCTCACTTGCCAATGATGATCGACGTACTTCTGGACTTTCAAATGAGCGAGTACATGCTTCAAAAAGTGTCGAGACTACTAGGGAACCCCTCACCGAAACTGAATCCCACGAGTGGGAATTTGGCTCAGAACGATCCTTAAGTGACTGTTGTCTTGATGATTTGTTTGTCGAACTAGGGGAATTGACCTCTAAACAACGATTTTGGAAAACATTCAAAATTGAACAGGCACCAAATATTCAAAGCCCTACTACCACTTCCCATGACACACAACAACCATCATCTGACCCCCCTCAGTCCAATCTATCTGAAGTGTCAGACGACATTGATAATCAGGACTCTAAAACCTTCACTCCTTATTACGATAATGAATATGACACTAGTGAAGGAGAATATTGGATAGAGTCTGATGTAGAGTTGGATGATGATAACCTCATCTACAACATCAATGAATCCATCTGCATGTTTTCCGCATCCTCACCCCAATTCACTAGCCTTGATGATGGCATCTCTTTAGTTTACCCTGAACTAGTCGATTGGGACCAACAAGGACCCCCAGTTCTGGACACATTCCAAAATGATGAAGCCATTGTCGAATTCATGGGATTACGAGAAGGCATACCTAGTGGGGACCACAAATCAGGATTTGCTATTGATTTAGACTGCACCGCATACTTCGGCGAGACTGTCCAGTCCCCTAGTCGCAAAAGTAAAAATAAAGTAAAAAATGAAGCGTCTCTAGGTGAAAACCGAAAGGCACCTCTTGACGATAAAATAGTAAAAATAAAGGATGAATCTGTGGGTGAAAACCTCTCTGAGGCGCCCAAAGATGAAGGACTGAACTTTCTCCCCGTGCAATAGGAGAAATCGGCCATGCTTATTGAGGACACAATAAAGGATAACATTTCAACTGCAGAAGACCCCAAGATGGTCCTATTTGCGGCATCATTGACTGATGAAGAGAAACCAGAGTTTCATAAATTCTTTGCAGAATAGAAAATCAACAAGAACCATGGTCCTATGCAGACATGCTAGGATTGGACCCCAAACTGGTTCTGCATCATCTGCCACTATTACCCAATGCTAAACCAGTGAAGCAGAAGTTGTGCAAAATGCACCCTAAAGTGGCTCTATTGGTCAAAGCCGAGTTAAAGAAATTACTGGCTGCTAGATTCATAAGGTCTATAGATTATGCTGAGTGGATTTCCAATCTAGTGCTGGTGACAAAGCCAAATGGGCTGATTCGGGTCTATACAGACTTTCGGGATCTAAACAAGGCATGTCCAAAGGATGACTTTCCTTTGCTCAACATTGACATCATAGTGGATCTAACTGCAGGACATGAGATGCTATCCCTCATGGATGGTTTCTCCGGTTATAATCAAATCCGCATTGCTCTTGAGGATCAGCACAAAAAAGCATTTACGTGCCCATGGGGTACATACTGTTGGAACGTCATGCCATTTGGTCTCAAAAATGCAAGTGCCACATATCAAAGGGCTATGACCACGATCTTCCATGACATGATGCACAATATATATGAGGATTATGTAGATGACCTGTTGGCCAAATCAGCAACTAGGAAAGACCATTTGAGGGTACTTGACATGATTTTCAAGAGACTTGAAGAGTACAAAGTTCGGCTAAACCCTAAGAAGTGTGTTTTTGGGGTCACGTCAGGAAAACTATTGGGATACATAGTTTCCCGAAGAGGCATAGAGGTCGATCCAGCAAAGGTCAAAGCAATTATAGACATGCCTCCACCCAGAGGGATCAGTGAACTCAGAACTCTGCAAGGCAGAGTACAATCTATTTGGCGTTTCATAGCCCAATTGGCAGATAAGTGCCATCCGTTCCAGTACCTGTTGCGCAAAAGTGTCCCCTTTGTATGGACATATAAATGTCAAGAGGCCTTCCAGCAAATCAAAGATTACCTGCTGTCAACACCCGTACTCATGCCGCCCATTCATGGAAAGCCGTTGATTCTATACATCTCCACTACTAGTTCAGCATTGGGGGCATTGCTGGCCCAAAATGATCATGAAGGAAAAGAAAGAGCAATCTATTACATCAGCTGCACATTGATAGGCTATGAGTTGAACTACACATACATTGAACGTGCATGCCTCGCTGTTGTCTTCGCATCCCAAAAACTAAGACACTATATGCTCAGCCATCAGACACAATGGGTTGCCAAGATTGATCCATTGAAATATCTACTAAGTCGAGCAGCATTAACAGGTCGGTTGGAAAAATGGGTCATGATCCTAAGCGAGTATGACATACAGTATGTTGAGCGCAAGGCAATAAAAGGGCAAATAATAGCAGATCAACTAGCAGATGCACCGATTCAAGCCACTCATCCATTAGTAACTGATTTTCCTGATGAGTCCATTTTTCATGCGGAACTGGCATCACCATGGAAACTGTATTTTGATGGGTCTCATACTAGTCGTGGCTTAGGCACTGGAATCTTGTTTATCACACCACAGGGGGATTCAATTCCTAAGTCACTCAGAATTGCTTTCCCTTGTACAAATAACATTTCCGAATACGAAGCACTAGTCATAGGTCTCAAGTTGGCAATTAAGTGGAAAATTTAGACATTGCTTGTATTCGGGGACTCCCAACTCGTGATCAACCAAGTGAATGATGACTATGAAACAAAGGATGAGAAGTTGCTTCCCTACAAGAGGATGGTGGACAGTTTCTTGACATACATTCAATCGATTTCTTTTGAACAAATCCCCAGGGTACAGAGCAAGGCAGCTGACGCAATGGCTACTATTAGTTCTCTCTTGGACATCCCTAAAAATGTGTCACAATTTGAGTTCTTAGTAGAACAACTTTTGGTACCGGCATATGATATCCCAGAATCAGAAATGGTTTGTGAACTTGTTGGTCCCAACTCTCCTTGGTATCAAGACATTTACGATTACCTAAAGTCTCACACCCTTCCACCGAACCTGTCAAATAACCAACAGAAGTCTTTCATTAGAAAATCTGCAAGATATGCCATTGTCAGTGACACCCTCTACCGCCATAATTTCGATGATACCCTCCTTAGATGTCTTGACACTGACGAAGCATGTACCACCTTACGAGATGTACACGATGGTATATGTGGATCTCATTCGAGTGGTCCTACGCTAGCTAAGAAACTGACGAGACTTGGGTATTATTGGCCGACAATGGAAAAAGATGCAATTGAATATGTCAGGACTTGTCACAAATGTCAAATACACAGTGACTTGGTCCATGCTCCAACACAAGAACTCCGGCCCATCACTTCTCCTTGGCCCTTCACTCAATGGGGACTCAACCTCGTGGGTAAGATTCATCCAACCTCATCCAAAGGCCATAAATTCATTATTACCGCCACTGAGTATTTCACAAAGTGTATTGAAGCCATCCCATTGACATATATTACTGGCAAACAAATATCAAAGTTCATCCTCAACTACATCGTTTGCCGGTATGGCCTTCCACAGTCCATCATCACTGACAACGGACGTCCGTTCAAAAACCAAGACGTACGTGAGTTATGTGAGTGATTCCATATCCAACACCACTTTTCATCTCCATACTACCCGCAAGGAAATGGCCAAGCTGAGGCGTCCAATAAAACCATTGTCAAGATCTTAAAAAAGACTGTCAATGACACTGGCCGTGACTGGCACATACAACTTAACCCTGCTCTATGGGCTTATCGAACTAGCATTCATACTCCTATAGGGGCCACCCCGTTTGCCCTAGTCTTTGGCGCTAAAGCCATCTTACCCATTGAGGTTGAAATTCCCTCGCTACGAGTCTCCTTGAAGGGTCTTACTAATGAAGAGGACTACCAAAAATCACGCCTGCATGAGCTGGAAATGCTGGAAGAAAGACAGAAAAACTCACTGAATCATCTCCAAGCATATCAGAACCACCTTTGTCACAGCTATAATAAAAAGGTTATGGTCAGAAAGTTTGACATCGGTGACCTAGTTCTAATGCAGAACCCCAAGAACCAAGCAGACCGAGAAAAGCCAGGAAAATTTGAACCAAACTGGCTAGGTCCCTATATTATCATATCTTCTTTTGGTTCCGGAGTTTATCAATTGGCAACTCCAGATGGGGAACAGTTGACAGAACCCATCAACAGTTTACATCTCCGAAATTTCTACGCATAGCATCAGAGGATGGAGCTGAGAATCATAAAATACAAAAAAATTGAAAAATGATAAAAATCGTCTCCTTGATGAAAACCTGGCAAACAGGCATCTTGGTGACACCAAAAAAATCAAAAAGTCAAGAAAATAGTAAAGAGAAAAATGCTTCGTTTAATAGTGAAAACGCTGGCACTTTGGAAAGTACCGTGGTGAAAACCTGGCAAACATGCGTAATCAATCATTGCTCTGCCATCTACTGTCACTTGGTCTAACTTGGCCTAGGATGAAAGGTATTTCTGCCATTATTCCGCAAATCGCCATCACATCCTACCCTACCTATCATAGTAGATAAATGATTGACATCAAGTCCTGACGACTGTCTGTCTAGCAAGTCAACAGTATCCTGGCTATATTCCTTGCAAATGGCTAAGTCTTAGACCTAACTGGGGGCAAAATGTTTACCATGCAACTATAGTGGATGTCATGTATGATCACAAAAACATCACAAAAAGTCCTTAAAAAAGCCAAAAACATCACAATAAGTCCTGAAAAAAGACAAAAACATCACAAAAAGTCCTTAAAAAGGCCAAAAACATCGCAAAATGTCCTGAAAAAAGACAAAAACATTCACAAAATGTCTTGAACAAAGAATCAAAAAACATCATAAAATGTCCTGAAGAAAGACCTAAAAATCATAAAACGTCCTGAAGAAAACATCGAACAAAATCATTAGACCACTCGAAGAACACGAACACACTGTCATCTCTTGTCAAAGTCAATCATGTCAAATTAGTCTTCATCATCTATCTGAACTACGTTGTCTCTGCGCATTTGCTACGTAGGCAAGACTCATATTTGAGTCCCTGAGACATTAGGTCAGTCCTTTTAGGTTTGTCAAAATAAAATCAGGGTGCAATCTTTGCTCATCAAGACAAAGTCATTGGTCGTGTCGAACTACGAGGTCTCTGAGTGTATGACGTAGGCAAGGCCATCTATCGATGAGTCCTCGAGGCCACACTAGGTCAGTCCATTAGGGTTCATGGCACTACACTAGCACACACGTCAAAAGTCTTCAATCAATTTCGACATTTGTTCAGCATGGCAATCTCATTGGCACATCACACATATCATTAAGGCAATATCGGCATACGATCAAACACAAGTCAAACTTAGTCAAAGCAAGTCAAATCATCATAAACCAGTCAAACTATCAAATTTCGGTTAGTCTTCAGATGAGTCCTTTTAAACGATAACCTCCATTACTTACACCTTAGGATGTGTCCTTCTTAGGCGTCGTCATCGTCATTCGACATTTTGAGTGATCCTCTTGACACCTAAAGATTGCTCTTTGTGACATTAGTATTCTTCAGATGTGTCCTTCTGAAGAACCAACTCTATCATTTATGCCTTAGGATGTGTCCTTCCTAGGCATCGTCATTATTTTGAGGGACCCCTTACGACCATTAGGGTTCAAACCCTCTCGACATCGACATTATTCAGGATGTGTCCTTCCTGAATTCACCAAGTCTCGACATTTTCCAAGGTCAATCAAAACTTTAAACATTTCGACATCTCGACATTATCAAACATGACATCTTGGCACCAGAACAGTGAATATCTAGATGCACTTGGCAAACACTTGACAAATTGTCTTTTTGATCTTTTATCATGTTATTAGTTTTTCAACGAGATCCCAATAAGCAGGATTTAGAGAAGCAGTGATGTAGCATGACAATTGACGCGCATGACTACTAGCTTCTCAGCGAGGTCCTGATTCTGGGATTTAGAAAAGCAACGACATATCATGATAGGGACTTTATTTTTGTATTTTGGTAATCATGTCACTAGTTTCTCAAGGATGTCCTGGAAACAGGATTTAGAGAAGCATCAACATTTCATGATCTGTCCTTGTCTTTTTCTGCTTGTGATTGATTATGACAACAAGACTGGGGCAATCATACTCGTAGTAAGAGTCATGATCATCCTTGTCTGTGACTGTTTGTCTTAGGTAATGGTACGACCTTGCACACCTTGATCTATGTCATATCATGGTGTTTGTTGGCCATTACAACAATTTGCCCAATGATGATTAAGAGCAATAAATATTAAGTCCTACAGTAAAGTTTTGAAGGATTTGGTCTAGGAATTAACATGCATTTTCATAGGGCTCATGTCTTCTCTTCTTTGATCTGGTCATCTTCTCTCATCGGTCTCATCATCTTCTCTCATCCATTCCACGATGATATCCTGTGACATCCAAAAACATAAGTGCATACATGATCATATACATTGCATTAGGTCCATACATACATCATCCATGGCATTAAATAACACATTACATTAGGTCCATACATACATCATCCATGGCATTACATCATATACATAAGCACAAGCATTGCATCTTGTACATAAATACATTAGGCACATCATTAACATAGTCATATAAATAAGCATTGCATCATCATGGCATCGAAGATCACAAGTAGGCATCATAGGACATACATGGCATCATAAATTAAGCATCATACATATCATAATACATAAAGCAAAGAGCATCACATAACACATATAGGCCGTATCAAAAATGCATCATCATATAGTATCATCTCAAAAAGGTACAATGTCACAGGATAATGTCATGGAATATCCCAAAAATGGAGCTTGCAGGCTCAAAATCATATGCATAGTGTGACAAAATACAAGTATGCCCCTAGGGTAGGCTCTCATCATCCCCTTGAGGTGAGGAATGTGGTGGCTGAGGCCCTATCACTGGCTCTGAAGCAATAGGTGGCTGATCTTGTACTGACCTCTGCGCTTAAACTGTGGAAACCCCTGCCTGTGCCACTGACGGAGCTGCAAAGGATGGTGCCATCTCAACAGTATAAAACATCTGTGAAGTCACTACTGCTGGACTTGGAGAAATAGAAGGATCTGTCACTGGTGGCTGTACCTGTCCTGATCTTTGCACGAAACTAGTCGACCCATGGCTGTGACCTAGAGAGTGCCAGCGAGAATGATGTGACCTGTGTCCGGATGTGTGACCTATCAAAGTAGACCCTCTGACACTGGTGTGGCTCCTGGTACCACTGCCGCTACCTGACCTATGACCGCTACCTGTCCTCATCTGTGATCGGGACAAGGTAGGATCCCGTCGCTCTGGTGGCACTACCTGCTCATAGAGAGTCTGGTACTGCCCCAATCGTGCTCTGGCTAACTCAGGAGCCATGTCTCCCGCAGGTCCACGCGCAGGCTACAAATTTCGGTGCACCAGCGGGCTGCATCACCGCTTCTTGGATCAGCGCTTGATCCCGGCTCTACTTGGGCTACCTCCAAAGCCGACTATAGGGGCACGGCTTGTGCCAGGCTGGCGATCCAATCTGGCGAGTCACGCCGCTCTCGATGGGTAGCATCTGGCGGCAACCCTGAAGTGGACGGTATCTCCTCCTCCCCATCCACCATCTGCCATCTAAGAAGTCTCTCGGCCTCACCTATGGCATCATCCTCCTCATCATCATCATCATCCTGCCCTGCCACCTCCTCCTCCTGCCCTACCACCTCCTCCTCCTACCCACCCACCTCCACCTCCATCTCTGGCATATCCTCATGCCTCTCTGCATCCACCTCCTCCTCCGATGCCCTGACATCCACCTCCACCTCCACCTCCACCTCCTGTCCCCTCACCTCGGCCTCCTCCTCCTGTCCACCCACTACCCTCTCCTCCTCATGTCTCTCCTCACCCTCTCCCTCATGTCTGGGCTGCTCCTCACCCTCACCCTCCTCACCAACCTCTAGGATGGCATCTAATGTCACCCTCACCACTCGTGGGCATACCCTCTAGACCTGTCACTGCCCATCTCGCTGTCGCCTCCGCCCATCTCCACCATCATCTCCTCCCCAACCTTCGTCCCTGCCTCCGTCTCCACCCCTACCTCCATCCCTGCCTCCACCCCTGCCTCCATCCCTACCTCCACCTCTGCCTCCATCATCCCCACCCCTCCCTCTGTCTCTGCCCCTCCCTCCATCTCCGCCCCTCCCTCCATCTCCGTCCCTGCCTTTGCCTCTCCCTCTGCCTCCATCTCTGCCTCTGCCACCTCGTCTGACCCGTGGCACTTGCGGAATAACTGACCGCCTATCAACTGGTGCTGGCCCGTCAGGATCTGTCAAGGGAACTGGTCGGCGTGCTTGCCACCATAAATCATATGCCAGCATCGTACCAGGATCTACTGCTCCTCCTCTCCAACCCCAGGCCTGGGCTACCAACCCATCTATCTGCTGAGTCGCAAATGCTACTGGGATGGCTGGCCCTCAAGCATACTCTCGGGAGGACCTAGCATACTCTGCTGTCCCTACGGGCACATCCTGTTGCTCGCCAAACTGTCTCAATACACACTGCGGTAGGTACATCTCAATGATCAAGGACGTCTGCACTGTCCTGCCAATAAGATATCTGTACTGTCTGCATAAACTGAGATGCTCATCCTCATCATCCCAGGCCTCACAATCCATGTACGACCTCCAGATGAACGTCACCATGGTATCGATCCGATGCTGCCACCACCCTGTCTCGCCCATGTGGGTCTGTTGTAATGCGCCGTCATAGTAGTAAGAGTAGGGCATCCCCTCAGCTAGCTGCGGTCTGTCAATAGGAGGGCGGAATATGGCAATGTGCTTCCATGCCCAGATCATCATAAGAGTGGTCCCACAGGAGATACTCTCTCCTCTCCTGTACACGATGTCATGAAGCTGATGATAAAGCATCCCTAGCAGGCAAGGACCCCACGCATAAACTATCCTGTCTCGCCTCATGCCGACCAGGATGTCGCCCCAACCAATCAGAAATCCATGTCCTCGCTAGTCAGGAATCAGGATACCCGCTATCATCATCACCAGAAATGCATCGAAGCGACCGTAGTGCTCCGCCAGAAACTCCCATCGGATCTCATAGCCCTGAATCCCCAGTCCAGCACCCTGATCCTGATAATAGGCGTGGAAGGTCTGCTCGCCATGCCGTGGATCATAGACAATCCGCTCCCCTCGAATAGGAATCCAGAGAATCTGGTAGACGTCCTCCAAGGTAATGGTAGCCTCACCCATCGGCAGGTGGAAGGAACAGGTCTCAGAGTGCCATCACTCGCATAATGCGGTCAATAATCCCCTGTTTGCCTGAATGGCGGGCATGAACGCAGCATAGAATAAGCCCAGTCACATCAATCGCCGTCGCTCTCATGGGCCTAACTGATCAGCAAACCGAAAGGTGATTGGTCTGCTCTCTCTCGTGTAGATAGGGGCAAGCTGCCTCTGCAACAAGACGAACACTGCATCAACACTTTTTGGACAACTGACAAAATCATGGAAAGCAACTAAGGGCATGAAAACATCAAAGCAAGTTGTATTAAAGAAACAGGCAAATGCGTTGCAAACAAGCAATTGCGTCGCGAAAACACAACTGCGTCGTTCAAAACATCAAGTGCGTCTCGACATGTCAATTGCGTCTCGATATATCATTTGCGTCACTGAAATGCGAACGCGTCACAACATTGCTATTGCGGCACGATCTAGCCAATGCGACGTTCAACCCATCGATTGCGTCTTAATTTGATGATTGCGGCACTCTAGAGGTCAAATACGACTTGACATGTCACTTGCGTCGCACGAATTATCAAATGTGGCGTGAACCACCGGAGCAACCACGTTATGCTTTGCACTTGCGTCATGATGCATCAAATGCGTCGAACATGAAGGCAATTGTGGCTTACATGAACGCATATGCGTCGCGGCGCATGCGTTGACTTACCTAGAAAGTATTAAAAAGCACGTAAAATGATAAAATGACAAAGTGCGTTTAAGGTACATACCGCCGGCTCTGAGCCCTCTGGCCATCTGAAGGTCCTCACGATCTCTCCGCGGTGCTCTGACACTGGAATAACCATCCTCGCTGTTGCGCCTTTCACTCTGAGCTCTCAAGTTTCGCAAGGTAAATAGTAAAAGTGAATTGACTTTACCCCCTTTGTCAACCTATTTATAAGGTCAAATGGCATTTTTCAAACAAAGTCAATACTGGAGGCTCATTTGAACACCTTTGACTTCCTCGTAAGTTGCTTTAAACATGTCAGAATCCGAAACCGACTACGCCGTTGTTTTTCTAGTCATCAAATTGATTTATCGGGACCCTTTGCAAATTTTTCTTGCGTCGACTCAAAATTTGAAAATTTCCCGAGGGGGCAATGATACTCCATACCCTCGCTGGGGAATATTCTTGGCTTATTTTTCTTTGTCACAATGCGACAAGCGACATTATGAGAAAGAGGGGCAAAATGTAGACACCTAAAAATGACCTAGGCCTACAAGCTTCATTTTTACCACTTTCGTCCTAGCATAATTATGACATTTAATTATGTCGTTGGTCCACATTCGACTATTGATTAAATAAGTTATAATTATTTAATTAATTCATGTCATTTATTCTTCATGATTTATTAAATAAATAAATTTTTATTTGTTTATTAAATACCTCATTAACTGTCTAAGTCTTTCTTTTAATTAAATAAAATTTCTTAGTACATTTAATTCCCCTTTAATCATTTAATTCAACTTTTACTTGATTATTAAATAAATGAATTACATTTTATTTATTTTATCGTCACTTCTTGTCATAATTAAATAAATTCATTAATTTATTTAATTAATTAATCTCATCTCCTAAATTAAATAATTAAATTTAATTATTTAATTGCTAATTAATATTCTTCTCATTTTAAATAAATTAAATTATTTAAAATGTCATGTCAATCTTAACTATGAGTCCTTTTTGATAAATGTCACGAGAAAGATTATTTATTATCTCTCAAAATCCTTAATTTGAATTAATTTAATTCAAATTGGTAATTAATCTTCCAAAAATAAAGCAATCAGGCAGATTCTTGATTTTTCAAATCTGATCTTCAATCCAAATCTTATCTTCTTGATTTTTAGAATCTTGCAAATCAAGGTCTTATCTTATTTTTTGAAAATCTTCATTTTCTAATTAATTTGTCTCATTTATTCTCCACTTGGATTGATCGATTTTATTAGGCCGTTCGTTAAAGAGATTTTCCCTAACCCTAATTAGGGATTCTTAGGTTTAATCTGGATCGTTCATTTCATCAATTTATCTCGTTCGTCCATTCGAAATGGCCTTTTCTATAAAATGCCATCTTCTTCTCATTTTTCAAACACACACATACACACATTTGGCGTAATTACTATAGGAATTTATTTACTCTCACATGTTCATGGTCATAGGCAATCTTAGTATTTCAATTTTGGCATCATTTTAGACATAGGCATTGGTTTGTAGACATAGTCATTTAGGCATATCAAATCCTTCAAATCTTGTTGTAGGGCTTAGGCATTTAAGATTGGTCAAAAGACGATTTTGAGGGCAACATTATCCAGCAAGCAAGAAGGTATTACGAAAGGGAATCATGGAGGTATCAACAATCAGGTATAATTGTTCTTTCGTCTACTTCCTTTTTGTTTCGTAAAATATTTGGGTTTCGTTTATTATTCATTGTTTATTGCTAACTCCTAATCTGAAGAAATCCCCTTATTACACTCAGGATACACTGTCAACCATGTCTATCGCTTAGTCAATATGTACGAGTCACTATGTCACTCAAAATCTTAACTTCATAACCTTGATCAAAGGTTACAAATTTCTTAAAACCTGTGACATGACGATAACAAAGGAAGCCTCTATATCGCTCTATTGTTGGGACTCAAAACAAAGTCTCACTGATGACATAGTGTCCCGCTAACGAAAAAAAAATTCGGGTTGTCGTTGGGACTATTGTTAGGTTCCCTTTGACAAAGCCAAGTCATTTCAATAGAACAAGCCACCAACACCACAAACTGTCAGGTCATTGTGGGGACAACCTTTGGAGTCCCACCAACCAAGCAATGTCTTGGCGATGAGGAACCATCAGATCATTGTTGGGACAAAGAACAAGGTTCCACTGATAAAGCATAGTCTGGCCGATCAAGGAGATAGGAGAACACAACACTACCACATCAATCTAGTAAGTTGAGAAACATTTCCAAAAACTTAATTCAAATTTCTAGTAGGATTTTATTCTCCTATATTTGATGTCGGCTTGTAGTGTTGTAATTTTTGGAATTCTTGCATAATTAAGTATAAATACAAGGTTCTTTCACTCATATTTTCACCTAGCAAACTTTACAAGCATTCAAGAGTTCACAAGAGTATTTGAGCATTCACAAGAGCATTCAAGGAATTTCAAGGGTATATTATCAAGATTTCAAGAGCATTCTTCAATTGTCATTCATCATGTCAAATATTGCATTCTTCATGTTTGTTATTGTGCTAACATTTGTGATGTAGAGTTCATGATCAAAGCAAGTGTTTCAAGCAAGATCCATCTCCTTCAAGAACCACATCCATTGTAGTCATTTCAAGCATAATTGCAAGACTTAGTTGCAAGAGTTTAGTGAGTTGCAACATCACTATTTGTTCATTCATCATTCTCCTTTCATATTGGCTTTCATTTCAAGGTTTAATTACCAACAAAGGGTTTGACCAAGGAAAACCCCTATTCACTAACCCCACAAAATTTTTACCTCTTCTTCTATGTGATTTGTAGGGATAGGTTATAGATTTACCAAGAAGCCAAGTTGGAGAAATTTTTTCAAGTCCCTAAAAGTTTTCAAAGTTGCCATTAAACCTAGAAGAAACTTGGAGAAGACCTATAGGTGGTATTATGCAGTTTTGGATCCAGAAACTAGTCAAAAAGAGCAGAGCAAACTGAGAGCCATAGAATCTAGTCCTAAATTTCTAGAAAAGTAGAAGTGGACTGATTCACCACTATTGGAGAATGAGTCCCACTATACAGGCCTGATAGAGGTTTTTGCAGATTTGGATACCCTTTTGGCTAAAACCTATTATGGAGCATTTTCCTCAAAACTAGATTGATTCACCCATATTGGTGAATGAGTCCCAGTCAACATTAACATCAGAATTTTTAGTGATCCAAACCTCCATTCTGCCTTCTTCAATCTTCTAAGTCCATACTTTCAATCTCATAGCTTTTTACTGCATTTTGTTCATCTTTCTAGGTCACTTAGCACTTGTTTTCATATCACATTGTGTTTTCCATTGCATTGTCTTTTCCAATTTTACACTTGGTGGTGAACCCCTCATTCTATCTCATTCAATCCTTAAGACAACCCCTTTTCCATATTTCAATCTCCTTGGCATTGAAATCTCAAGGGTTTTTTCTTAAGTGAAAGGTTGAAAATAAACTCTCTCCTTTTAGGTCCTAAACACTAGAAGGGAAATAAATGCCCCACCAATTTTATTCATTTCAAAAATGACTTTGAATTAATATTTCACAACTTTGAACATATAAAATGTAAGTTTCAAAATAGTTCAACTATCATGTGTTGCATCATGCATGTAAAACTATCAAGCTTCATTGAACATAAAGAACACAAGCAAATCATAAAATCTGAAGACACCATAGAAACTCAAATGCTGAAAGATACACAAGATTGAATGTTTGAACATGCAGACCAAGTAGACCACAAATAATGAGAAACCATAACACAACGATTTATGAGTGCAAAACCCCCGTAGGGATAAAAAACCACTTGGGAAAAATTGCCTCACTGACAAAGCCTCACTAGCTACACAATACGTGTCACTAGAAAAGGAACCTCACTGGTTACAAGTATGCCTCACTGGAAAAATGATGTCTCACTAAATTTATAGACCATCAAAATAAAATGTAAAAGAAAGAGGGTCTCTCTGTTTCACTGAAGCTCATGACAACTTTCTACCTTAACACATTTTGTGTCCTATAGGCTTCATTATATTTGAAACCTAGAAAACACAAAATATATTAACTTTTCTTTGCACTATCTTTTTATGTATAACCTTTCTTAAAAAAAAAATAGTTTACAATCCAACTACAAATAGCATTTTCAAATTCTCATTTCCATGATACTAGGGCTTCGAGAGAAACCACTACATACAGACATAATGATCATACAATGTAAACAATTGTTCAACCTCGAACTTTCAACAACTCTGATATGTCGTGCACAAGAAAATATATACCAAGCTATCAATAACCTATTAAACTATATTAGAACCATACCACTATTAAAAATAGTTTGTAACTAAATGAGGAACTTGAAAACTAAAAATTTCAATTGTAGTAACAACGAATCTTCCAAGTAACTGCACACAATCATCACTGTCAAAGATTCCTTCATAGAACCCTTGAAACCTTGCAATTTTTTTGTTGTTTAGATTCAACACATGTTGTTTCATGCAAAAACTTTGAAACCCTTATTTTCTACTACATACAATAAGCCAAAACATTCTATATGCCCAAACATACAACACTCACCTACTGAGCCAGCATGCCCTAGAAAGGGCCAGTGAAAATAATGACTTTAACACGCTTCAAACCACTTCATAAAACACCCTTGACTAGCTAGAGCGAGTCAACCTCCAATTAAAAGAAAAATAACTCTGTTTTGATCCTTTAAGAAACACTTAGAGTTTTGAAATTTTTTATACAAAATTAAGAGCCTCTAATAAATTTCAAAAGCCTTGAAGACATGTGAATTTCCAATGATCTCAGCTAGCCACCATGTATTCTGATGGTTTGATAGTTTGATGCTTTCTAAATCTTTAAACTTTCAATGCTTTGTGATGCAAAACACCAAATTACCCATCAACAAATACAAATGCAAGTTTCTCAAAATTTCTTCCATGAAGAACATCAATGGTAGAATAACCATGTGCAAATACTACACCATCAATAACCTGAACCATGGAGAATACCTTTATATCAAATAAATTGCAAACCCAAAGTAGTGATAAAGATATGATTAACATCAATGACAATAATATCAAAGCTAAAAAATACCCCCTTTGGCACTGATGTCATAAAACAAACCTTTTTTACTCCCCCTTTGAAGATAAACCTACAAATACACTTGAAAAAACCTTGACATGGAGAAAATGTTAACCACTGTCAAAGAAAATATACATTTTTCTAATGTCAAAGAAAACAAAGCAATCATCAAGGCAACAACTGTCAAAAAGAATAATGTCATATCATAGTCATAATACTTGTAGCAGCTATCAAGATACATGTACTTGACTGATAAATGCATTGTAAATGCACTGATAAATGATACCTGTACTTGACTAATAAATGCACTGTAAATGTAAATTCTACTTTGTAAATGCATTGATAAATGATAAAAGCACCAACCTTGAAATCATAAAATCACCAACCTAAAATTTCATGTTCTTCTCCCCCTTTGACAACAATGCCAAAGGAACAAAAACACTGATTGTCCCAAAAATATAGAAGAAACAATGGACAAGGTACTTTACCATACTGCCAAACTATCTTTTATGAATGAAACAATGGTACCCATGTTGAAAAGTAATAGTCACCAAACACTATTGGAAAATGGCTATAACTATGAATACAACCTTGTCATTGTTGGCACAAAAGCACTATACTAATAATATGTGATATAGAGATGATAAACAAAACCAAACAAATCACCATGTATCAAAGTAGAGAATGAGCAATATGGATTGTGACTGAACATAAACTAGTTAGATGATATCAAGAATAAGCATAAATCACCACTGAAACCACCTAGAAAGAGCTAACTATTACTAAAAAACTATTGATAACAATCCTTTCCAAGCAGGCACAAGGAGAGTTACAGAAGTTTCACAAAGCAAATAGCACTAGTATTGAGCATCATGAATTGAAAAATCCCACTGTATCTTCATGGTGCAAGATATCACAGGTAACCAAAATCTGGAACATTGAAGGCATGTAACAGTATGCCATTACTGCAATATATATGCATAAAAAAATCAAACTATGAAAGTACCAAGGTTTCCATTAATAAATTCAAGTCACTGATCCAAGTACTGCTATGCATTGCAAATAGATGATCATAAAAGAAATGAGTGGAATATCAACAAGATGAACACACCACTACCATTAAATAGTTTTGTACAATTGTCAAGAATGTATTGTGACTAAAGCACTAGTAAATACATCCATGAACCTACAAAAATGAATTATCTGAGAGCACAAAATTCAAGACTCATTCAAACTACTAAAGCATTGTGGGAGATCAAAACATTGTCATAACCTATTAAACCAATACTTTTACCTCAAGCAATCAACTTGAAGTCTCATTGAATAGACTTAGTCCAATCACGAAAAACATTAACAAACAAATATATCAATGTCAATAGAGTAGCATATATAAATACTACTTCCAAAAATATCATGACTGTCACTGGCACTATCATATAAGCATGAATTGTCATTAGTGTGCACTTTCATTAAGAAAATATTCACAACTACCTAAACTACTGTCAAGTGAATATGTATTCTAGTGAATAGAAAAGACTTTTATCTCCCTTGATAATCCTTAATTCATGGCATGAACTTCCTTCACATATGTCAATATTAATCAAATTCTAGCTTTCCTTCGATCCTTCATACATTCTAATATTTTTATTCAAATCTCTTAGACATATTATGCATGACTCCCTCAATATCTTTACTTTGTTTTCATTTTATATTGGTTGATAATCATCCAACACTACTTGATACATCTGTATGTATCTTCATCCTTTATGCTAGTGCACCTTCACTTTTCCTTCACTCTACCAAACTCACCAACTCCTATCATATTGATTGCTCCATCCTTTAACATATTAGTGCAAACTTTCTCATGTTTCAATCTGTAAATAAAGTGTCCTCTTCCAAACGCCATTCTTCTACAAGGTCACTACTCGGTTTCCTCAACTTGGCATATTTTTTCACATAATCTCCACCTTTCTTGCACTATGATCCTCTTCTTTGTCCTTTGTGTGGCCTATCCTATTCCTGTTTCAATTTTCCTTACCTTACTATTTCCCTGCATATAATTTTTTTTCCTTCATTATGCACATCGCTCCCAAAAGAAAGCAAGTAAAGACAACTTTCATTGTTATGGTACCATAAACCTGTGTGCAAACCCATACATA
>VDFB02252616.1:32213940-32230009 GCA_007258455.2 Sequoia sempervirens
AATATATAGAGAAGGCATAATTGGTAGGGATATCTTAGTGTCTAGTTGACCTCCACCCTCATGCTCTTGTTTCAATTCAGTTTCTTCCCAACCCTACAAATCACAGATGAATAAATGGTAAGCCTTGAAATCATGGAACAAAAAACTACAAGAGACAGAGCAAGCATACAACATTAAAATTGTGACTTGCTACAGTAAAAGAAAAGAAGCAGTAGGTAGTTTGATATACAATTAGAAAAGGGAATTTTATGAGGTTTCCTTAAGGAAGAAAATTAGAAATTAAATAAAATCATGCTTCAAATTCCATTTAAATGTTTAGTTGTATAGTAGATGTCATCCTACTTTGTTTGAGAGCTCTTACTGAATTCCCAAAAATAGGAGTTCCCAAATGATGCCAATATATATTATAAATAGAAAACAAACAACAATATTTTCATATAAAAACAACAAGAGCTGATTCATAGGCCCTATGAAAATCTCTAACTTTTTGGCTCCCCTTTGATACTTTTCTGCATACTTACAGACTACATCTCCATGATTAATATGGATTGGAAGGGTTGAAAGGGCACCATCTTCTACTATTCCTTTAGATTTAGCTCAATCTTCTACTCATATTTTTTCTTTAGCTTCATCTTATTCTTTGGCATCAAATTTCACTAGTTTATCATACTTGTCTCCTCAGTTTTCTAGTGGAGGTTGCCTCATGTAGCTCTTGTCTCTAATCTTGTTCTAATAATCTAATAGATTTTTTAATTGTTTGGTCTATTGCCCTATTGGGCTCTCTTTCTCCCACCTTTGTTTGGGATCAATGACATCATCACTTTTTGGTTCAATTTCTTCCTTTGAGTCTTTGTTGTCATTGCAATTCATGGTTACATTTGACATGAAGGTTTTGTGCTATAATTAAGTGCTTGGCAAGAAGTTTGGGTAAATGATCAAGCTATCGATCAAAATCTTTGGTTACTACTAAGTTGTTCTAGATGGATCTTGTAAGCACTTGGTTTTTGCATGATTCTTCCTTGATGTGCTCATGTATGGATAGGTCCCTCAAATGCTTGGAGTCTTTTATGATTGTCTTTCCTTTCTTGGTTTGTTTTGACCACTTCTTCAATTGGTCAAACCACCTATATTGACATCATTTATGTGGTGTCCTCAATAGGTATTGGTGATTGATGTATCCTTTGAACCAATTTCAATCAAGACCTGATTTGCACAAATGCAATGGTGCCCAAATGTTTACTGATATCTTCTATGCTACTAGAGAACATCAATTGCAATAATAACTCAAGTAATTGTAAAACAAAAAATATATAATCATCAAATCTTTCATAAATTGGTAATGTTAAAATAATATTTACTCATAATAGGGAGGACCCAATACTCAGTGCACCTACTTTGACATAATTCTTTCTATTTGAATGCCAAGACTTACAATTATTGGTAACACAACTGCCAACAACTGAACCTTAACTCATTACAACACTACCTATGCCCATAATGATTAACATAATATGTCAGTTTACAAAGAAAACATTGTTTATCTCATGTTCTACATGTCTTATATTTGTTTTTCTCCAAAACATTAGCATGAGAAAATTCAATTTAGTATGATGAATTATGTTGTTTGTGTGAACTTTATGATGCCACATTTGTTAACACAAAATCTGAAAACAAAGCTTTGTCATAAAGCCTTATATTTTCCCATGTAATTTATGGGGACCAGTTTAGAATCTCATATATCATGTTCAGCTATAGAGCCTTTATTTTTTCTTATACATGCTCCACAGAGTCAGTTCTTAGGTGTGGTTCTATGGTTGTTATTTCTAGCTTTTTTCTTAAATTTTGGGCCTTCTACTCAATTGTTTATGGGTTGGTTGTTATAGCCATAGTTATCCAGATCCAGATATGGTTATTTCACTATTATTTGTAACTAGAATTACTTTCCTCCTGATCATATTTCCACTTTCTCTACCATTCATTTTGATCTGAGAGACAAAATCCTGACATATTTGGTAGAAAATGAATAGGGAAATTAATGATATAGTCTAGAGTGTCCTCGAGATAGCTAACATAGGCAAGAAGGTCAACCATGCAAACACAATGATCAACTGTAGGTGTAATGCAATACTACTTACTCATGTGATTGAAGTATGTACAACCATCATCCACTAAACCTCCATGGCTACATGCACAAAGAATACAAACAAATCTTACAATGTTAGGATATGTTTCAGAGTGCTTCATTAATTCAAATACTTTGAGAGCATCCTTGCAAAATCCATTTTGTGCATATCCTGCAATTATTGCATTTCATGAGATGACATCTCTTTGAGGAATTCCATCAAAGAGTTCACGTGCCATGTGTATGTTTCCACATTTTTCTTACATGTCTAACAGAGCATTTCCAACCATAATATATGACAAAAATCCCCCATCCATTATGCTCTAATGGATGTTCATACCCTACTCCAAAGATCCCATTTTGGCACAGGTAGGGAGGATGCTAGCATAGGTTAAGGAATTTGGCTTCACACCTAATTGCATTTTCTTGAAAGTTTCTAAAGCCTTTTCAGCAAATCCATTTTGTGCATATCCCACAATCATCGTATTCCATGAGATGGCATCTCTTTCAAGAATTATGTCAAATAGTTCACATGCCTTGTCTATGCTTCCACATTTTTCATACATGTCTACTAGGGCAGTTGCAACTACAACATATGACAAAAAATTTCTATTATTTATTCCTTCATGGATGTTCATACCCTATTCCAAAGCCCCCATTTTGGCACAAGCAAGAAAGATGCTGGAAAAGGTTGTGGAATTTGGATTTATACCTACCAATTGCATTTGCTTGAAATTTTCTAAAGCATTTTCAACAAATCAATTTTGTGTGTATCCAACAATAATTGTAGTCCAAGAGATGACATCTCTTTGAGGCATTCTGTCAAAAACTTCACATGCTTTCTCTATGTTTCCACATTTTGCATACATGTCAACCAAAACATTTCCAACTATAATATCAGACAAAAATCCCCCTTCTATTATTCTTTGATGGATTTCCATACCCTGTTCCAAAGCTTCCATTTTGGAACAGGCATAAAGGATGCTGACAAAGGTTGCGGAGTCTGGATTTAAACCTGCAAATTGCATTTTCTTGAAAGTTTCTAAAGCCTTTTCAACAAATCTAATTTTTGTATATCCTACAATTATTGCAATCCATGAGACCACATTTCTTTGAGGCATTTTTTCGAACACTTCAAGTACCTTGTCTGTGATCCCACATTTAGCATACATGTCTACATGAGTAGTTGCAACTACAATATCTGAAAAAATTCCTCTATCCTTTATGCTTTGATGGATGTCCATACCCTATTCCAAGGCTCCCAATTTGACACAGGCGGGTATGATACTGGAAAAGGTTGTGGAGTCTGGCTTTACACTTGCTAATTGCATTTTTTCTTCATTTATCATTTTAGATGTAATTCGGGCATCACTTATTATTTGGTCTGAATTAGTTTCCCACACTGCATATCACTTCTGAATCCTATCATTTTTCATAATCTTCAAAATCCTTGTTTTATAAGCATGTTTATGTGGTTGTGTTCTCTATGATATTATATCTTATGCATTGTATTGCAATTACCATAATATAGTGTGTTTTTTATTCCTTGTTGAAATGTGCACGACAACATTAATCTTTTACACTTTGACTGGAGATTTTGGTGTATTTTCTAGATTGGAGAATTACAACACACATCTCCATTTGTTAATTGGCCTTGATGAATTGCAAGGAAACACTATAATGCGAATGATACATACAAACCGCTTATCCATCATGAATCCTATCATTTATCACCATATCCTACACCCCTTTTTCCCTATTTTACATGCATGTTTCTGTGATTATAGTTTTCAATAATCTTATGTTTTATGTGTTATACTATATTTACTATAATATCATTTGTACTGAATTATTTAGCTCTACAACATGAGTCCTGTAAAGTTTAATTATAGAATCTTGTGTGTTTTCTATATTCAAGAAATGCTACCAACAATTTTGTTTTTTTTGAGAAAGTATAGATTCTTGTATGTTTTTCTAGATTGGAGAATTACTACCCACAATTTTGTTTGTTTGAAAAATTGTAGGAATGAGCTTCTATCTTGGAAGTGATATGAATATTCATGATTGATATGATTTGGGTCTTTGAAGGATACATGATTAATATTGACTTGTACTGCCGCTTTCAACGATTTTTCAACTTGTAGTGATTCTTGTTCTCCATGGATTTGTTTCCCTTTGTGAAACTTTCCATCTCGGTGCCTTCATGTTGTCTTATTCTACACATGTAGTCAACAAGAGCTTTAAACTCTTATTCATTTTTAAGAATTATGTGCCCTGAGATTCTTTTTTTAGTAAACTTTTAGTATTTATGGTAACAAGTGAAATTTTTCTAGATAAGAAATAAAGAGGACATGTGTGATCATGATTACCAGCGATTCATATGACTTTTGTTTATGTGGTCAGTGATGCTAGTGACATGGATTTATATACATATTATCTCACTCATAGGGGGATTCAATGCATGCAAGTGATATCCTTGTGTAGTCATATGGAGAATGATATACCACACAATGTCTCTGTCAAGTGTTTCCTATGACAGAAAGACAATGAATTATGCCATGATGTTCATGCTTCCAAAGATGATGTTGATGTTCTTTGGTATCACAAACTACCTTGATTATCTCTTCATGATGTTGATGCAAGTTTTTCAAAGGGACGTATTTAGTATTTTCCAAAGCTACAGTTCACATGATGACAAGATTCATTCAAGTTATTATACTATTTACTGTTGCTTCAAATTTAGATAGTGCATGGACACTATACCACTATCATATGACCTTATTTTAGCCAAGGATTGTCATGACATCATGCCTAATGTGACTGCACTCTCTAAACATTTATCAACTATAATGCTATGCTATAAGCACTATCCACCTTGGATCAATATCACTTTCCTTTAACAACTATCCCTTCTCTGACCTTGTGAATATCAGGATTGTTGTTAGCTCTGTATTTGGACTGCCATGCATTTGAAAGGGTTGTTTCATGTCATGTTACTGTCTTGGATATTCATGATTGCTTAATCCATGGATGTGACTTCCATACACTCTTCTAAAGGTTTTCCTTACATTGGTGACTATGATAGCATCATGATATTTGTCCTCTTTAATGGACTATTGACTATCATTCTTTTCTTTGTAGCTCTGAGACTTTATATCTTCATAATGTATTCACAACCTTATCACTATCTTTAATGAAATGACTACCTTTGGTCTTTCATGGTTGAATTTTGTCCTTTATCCTCTTTTGACTATTTCACTTTGGTAAATAATATCTTTCATCCCTTGTTTCCTTATGATTTGTCATATTTAACAGTTGCTCATCATTGCCTCTTTATATATAGCAACAAATAAATTGACAATATTTTCTTTGTAGCCTATCACAAGGATATGATATACTCACAATGGTCAAAACCTTAACCTTATAGTGATAATGACTCCTAATAGGGGTTAGGAGAATATTTTGAATGCTCCTCATGGCATTAAACTAATATTTCAGTGGATATACCAAGTGAAAGTGATTGTATCAACCAACCAACACATTTACATAAAAATAGAAGTGGAGTGAAGGAAGGAGCAAACAAAATGTGGCTGCCAACCTGCTATCCCTTCCTTGCTCTAAGGTAAGACCAAAAAAACATAAATTGAGAGTTTTTAGCTTAAAAACAAGGCATCATGTATCAAATGAACAATATACCTGCAACAACAATATTGTCATTCTACTCATTGATTACCCTCTTTTTGGATGGAATAATGCGAGTCACCTTCAATGTCTTCAACCTTGCTGTTGATTAGCTGAAGCTTCTTGTGTGGCATGGAAATAAAACTATTTTTTTAAAAGTTGGAAAACAGTCTCCTCATGTTTGTAGTTAAATAAAAAACTTTAAATTTCAAGAACCATCCCCATAATTGTCTGATTTGATATGTTACATTTCCCACAGGATACCTGTCTCCAGAAGCTTTAGATCATGAGAGATAACCTGTCTTATCTGGAGGATTTGAAAATTTGTAAACAACTCATTACTATTTTTTTAACAATTTCCTGCAAGTCTTATCTGGAGGATTTGAATTTTTTTGAATAGCTCGTGCTCTCAAACTACCATTTTTCATTTTTTATTTTACAATGATGAATAAAGATAAATAACAAATGCTCTACTTTCTAGTTGCAACCCTTTAATCTCCTATCGGCGTTTTCTTGAAACCTCCCATGGGTGCAAGTGCTAGTTATATATTAAATTGTAAGGAACCAGATATAATGGATGGTATGACTTAGATTAATCCATTTGGCTCCATGTTTGGATTGTTAGATGTGTTTATAACATGCACATTTGCTTTGTTTTGGATATTTAAAAAAAATGCATGTATGTTTATGCTTACAACCATCCCTCTCCATCTATCCTTATTCCAACTCTTTGAACAATGGGCAATATTGTAACTGGTGATGATTTGCAGACTCAAGTATAAGTTTATATTGAAATTTTCTTTAGATTTTCATATCAATAATTAATTATTCTTTTTGCAAGTGTATGATGTTGTCATTATACTATTTCATTGACTTATGTTATGGTGTTTCATTTAATTTTAGTACATAATCAACAATCAAGTACTTCATTTCCTATTAGCTATCCTAACCCATAATCACAAGAAGAGAATCAAGAAGGAAGCTTGTTGGACCATTTCAATCATAACCGCAGGCAACAAAGAACAAATTCAAGTCTTTCTATTTGTTATCTAGACTAGAGAAGCATATTTGTTGAATGGTGTGAAACTAAATTATTTTAAGGTTTTCTATTTGTTAATGGATATTTTTGTTTTCAGGTTGTGATCGATGCAAACATTATTCCTCCACTTGTTCAGCTCCTTCAAACTATTGAGTTTGATATTAAGAAAGAAGCAACATGGGCCATATCAAATGCAACTTCTGGTGGTACACATGAACAAATCAAGTATGTATTATTTTAACATATAATTGCATGTATATAAATATATTATTAATGTATTGGGATTATCTATAAAAGTACAAATCTTAGGCTTACAATGTTAGGATGTGTTCTAGAGTGCTTACAATGTTGGAATCCATAGCTTTTTTGAAAGCACCTATTTTAGGCCTTTTTTTTTGGAGAAAAATTTACATTTTCTCACTTATGGAGATTTTATTATTTCTTAACAATACAATATGGTCAACATCTTAGGAAACAACATGACAATAAAAGAAAAAAATTATGTGCAAAGGCATTAGAATTTTCAAGAAACAAAGGAAACAAAATTTTCCATGAAGTGAGAAAGTTTGTCAAGAAAGCATGTTGGTAGTAACACTGTCTTCAGATTAGGACTCATAAATGCTCTTTGCATGATGACTGCATACAACAAAGCCATCCTGCATGTTAACTAAATGATAATATTTCTTACACATCTTGTTTATATTATCTTTGATTAATCAAATAAGGATAAAGCCAACAACATAACATCGATATGCCTAGTCTCAACAAATAGAAAAAGACAATTAGCTCTACTATTTCACACTCGTAGTAACTAAACTATAGTAATTTTCAAGGCTCAATCTTCATGCTTTCTTCTAGTAATCTACAAAACTTACATGTTAGACTCCAATGAAATGAATCACAATAGTAGTTTAGTGTTTAATGCACTTCCACTTATCAGCTAACTATTTAGGGACAAATGTAATCCTTATTCATAGCATATATATAATGGAATTTAACACAAAAAAAATTGTTGATTAAATTAGTTCACTAGAGTCAGGCAGGCATGAATTAATAATTGGTTCAATCAGACAAGGAGACGCTCTCAAACTCCACAAGTTCAATTACCTTGGTTAGTAAAGTTGAATCTTATGTGCATTAATGCATCTTTCCATGTTTAAAAATATAACCTCATGCAAGATGTCAATGTAGACACATAAAAATGACCTAGGCCTACAAGCTCTATTTTTACCACTTTTGTCCTAGCATAATTATGACATTTAATTATGTCCTTGGTCCACATTCAACTATTAATTAAATAATACATTATTATTTAATTAATTCATGTCTCTTTTATTCTTCATGATTATTAAATAAATAAATTATATTTATTTATTCAATACGTCACTAATGGTCTATTATCTTCTTACAATTACATAAATTTCTCAATTTATTTAATTACTTCTATTCATTTATTCTTCCTGATTATTAAATAAATGAATCTTATTTATTTATTTAATAGGTAACTAATCCTCATAATTAAATGAATTTATTAATTTATTTAATTATTAATCATATCCTCTAAATTAAATAAATTAATTATTTAAAATGATATCACATTCTTGACTGATAGTTCATTTTAGTAAATAATCTGAAAATCAATTATTTATTATCTCACAAAATCCATATTTTGAATTAATTTAATTCAAAATGGTAACTTTCTTCCAAAAATCAAGTAATTGAGCAAATTATTGATTTTCCAAATCTAATCTTCAGTTCAACTCTTATCTTCTTGATTTTTGAATCTCAATCAGGCAGTCTTTATCTTCTTGATTTTTGAAAATCTTTATTTTTCTAATTAATGATCTCATCCACTCTCCACCGCCGATTTGATTTTCTCAAATGACATCTCGACCACTCATTTAATGATTTTTCCCTAACCCTAATTAGGGATTATCACATTAAATTTTGTCCTCTGATTTTAGGTTTTTGTCAAAAGTCGATCTTGTCCGTCCATCCAAAATTGCATTTTCAATAAATGCAAATTTTACTCACATTTTCGACTAGTCAGACTTACACTCATTCTCAGATATTGCAGCATTTTATTTTCGTATTGTGATTTCATCAAGTTTTAGACATTTCTTGGCATATGCATTTTAGTCATTTTCTCATAGGCATAGACATATGTTTAAAATCCTTCAAAGCTTGTTTAGGGCTTCGTCATAGTCATTGCTTGTACATTCAATCTAAGGGCAACACAACAATCAGCAAGTTAGAAGGTGTTATGAAGGTAAATCAAGGAAGCTTCGATGACATGTATAATCATTTTATTTAGTTTCCATTGTGCTTGATAGTTTTCTTTGGGTTTATATGCTTTATTGATTTGATAATCTAACATGAAATTTACCCTTAGATACATTGGTGAACCCGACGTCTTGGTTTTCTATTTTTCGTACGTTTTTTCCTTGTTTTTTGTTTTTTTCAAGTATAGGTACGGACGTGCCACATTTTATTTTTATCATGCCGCATTTGGTGCATCACAACGCATTTGAAAGCTAAGACAATGCAATCGCTCTAAGGCGACGCATTAGAAGTACGAAATGCCACATTCGATAGAAACGTGACGCATTTTCCTGTCAAACTGTGACGCATTCGATCTGCTACGACGCATCTGCCTGGTGAAATTTTTTTTCTTTCCCTTTACTTTCTGGTTTCTATCTTTTTTCTATTTTCTTTCTATTTTTTTTTTTTTTCTGTTCTATTATTTTTTGTTTCACATTTTACTTTTTTTGTTCTAGCATAGGTGTTTCGTGAACTACTAATCTGGGTTTGCAACATTTGGCATTGGAATTTTTCATGGGTCAAAGGAATATATTCAAACTATTGACATGTGATTTTGCAGTTGTGTGTGTCGAATATTTATCTCTCAAACCACTTGTTTGCAATTTTTAATTTAGGAACATTTCCTTTGGTGCTCTAAAATGAACTCCGTTTGCAAGTGTTTGATTGTGTTTGAACAAATGGTAGGTGATTATGGTCTCACCTTGTGAAAACCTGGTGATCAGAAAACCAAACCCATTTTATCTATTATACACCCTGAAGACTTAGTAATCGAAGTATCCTCTCCCCTTGTGTTTTCAAGCTATCCTAGGTGTAAGGGTATGTGCAAGATCATCATGGAAAAAAATATCAAAAAAATTAGAGTTAGGAAACTTGACGTAGAAATTTGAATAAGTTATCTATATTATTTTAAAAATATGTAAGAATATCTGTAGAAAATTGAATGTAGTTTCTAAACTACTAGGTTTGTTTAAAAGGAAAAAAAATCTATTTGGTGAAAATTAGAAATTTCAATGCTGTGGTACTTAAATTTTAGGGAAAAAATAAGAAGTAGGGGTCTACCTGACCACCCTAACCATAATAAAATGATAATATTTATTTTATAAGATTTTAGATATAAGTAGAGGACTCATGCCTCGATGTGATGCATATTTTTTGTAATTTTTTTCTAAGTTAATAATTAATTATGAAATTTTTATTACATTTTTAAAAAATATAAAAACTTGTAGGTCTGACCACCTTAACTTGGTCAAAACTTCATGAAATTCAATTTTTCTTTTTTTAATCTTATAATATGTGAAGCATAAAATGTGATGCATATTTTGGATTCAAAAAATTTGATACCGTTTGAAAGCTATACATTTTTTTCAATCAACCTATCAATCAGGACTTTAGTCGTAATTTGAATAGAAAATGAATAATAATTACTTATTAAATTCAAAGTAAAGCATAATTTATATTGGTGGAAAGTTGAGAATCTCCTTTAAAAACCCTTTACGTTTGATCAATTTTTGAAAAAAAAATAGTCATCAGCTACATACCCATCATATTGCCACTTTTTGGCCCATCATGATCTTGCACATACCCGTAAGAGAAATAGTTACTGAATCTAGAACTTGGGCTTGTTCTGGTGGGAAAAAGTACTCACCTAAGATGACTCAGACTAGTAGCACCCTAAACCTGAGGGACTTCCAGCCAGTATATAAAAGTGGATTCTTGGGGAAAGCCCAAGAATCACACATATGGTTTCGACGAGATGGATCCGAAAGGGGACTCTCACTGCATGGATCATGCCCTACTAATGAAATTCCCTTACTAAACACCTATTGTTTTAGAGGCCAACCATTTTTCAGTAGTTTCTTGGTATAGTGCAAGGTACAGTATCATGCCCGAAGACACTCACTGCTGATCCCCTTGAGTAGAGATAGCAAGTATTGGGAAGTGATGACCCAAGAATCCAAATTTGGTGTGCCTGTATAAGTGTGTGCAAAGAAGGGAGCTTGTGCCACCAAACTTCTAGGCTATCCACTCTCGAGAAGGAAAGGTGTTTAGCACCAATCTGGGGTATATCGGTGGGCTATATCAAGTATACAAACCCTTGGCCTATTGGCTTATTAGGATTGTGCTTGTCTCATGTGCGTTTGCATACACCAAAATATTGTGCTTTCCAAGTGTTTGCTAGTTACTTAAAAAAAATAAACAACACCCAAACATCAAGAAACAAATCATCAACATTTCAACAATTCAGGTTTTTGACCACAAACATAAAAAATTTGACCTTTTAATATTTTGCACCGCATTTGACAAAACACAATCACTTTGTCGCAATGCATTTTCCAAATGTTGCAACACATTTGATCTGTTAAACCACATTTGATCTTAGAAACACCGCAATTTCTTGCATCGCAATGCATCTGAGTCTCACAAAATCGCATTTGTCAAACCCTATCACATTCATTAGTTCTAGAGCCGCATTCGCTTAAACTGAAACACATTTGAAATACTATGACACATCTGAGGTCTCAAACGACACATTTTCCTGGCAGAAAGAAAATCTTCATACCAAGTCCAAACCGAGTCTAAACTCTATCAATCTCTTGTTAGACACTATTTCCAAGAGGATTCCATCACAAACCAACCTTGAAATTACTCAAAAAAAATTTTATCGTTTGACCATTAGTTCATAGTCTTGATCATAGGCTTCATCTTTCAAATGTCAGTTGCATACATTAGGCATTAACTTGACCCTAGGTTTTTATCCTTGCATACTTTGGATTAGGATAATCTCAGCACAACTTGCAACATCATTTTTTTTGAAACTAGGTTATCTTGGACTTAATCATCCTCTCTTTTTATCGGCTATTGCCCCTTTTGTGAGACTTTCCAACTTAATAGTCTAGTTAGGAAAACTCACTAGTCATCTTGACCTTGTCATTTTGTCATTTTCAACAAATCCCTTAGTAACCAAAATCAAAAACAAAGATTGAGCTTAGAAGTGTTTAGGTATCCTTTTCTCCAAATTGCATTCTAGTTTATACCTTGCATACTTTATTCCCAAAAATACAAAAATATTATTCATCCTAGTCGTCATTTTGAACCTAGACCTTACATTTATCATATTAAGTCCTTAGTCAACATTATCATCTTAGTCCTCATTCGACATTTTGGGCTTTGACAACCTCGTCATCTTACATCAGTCATTTCCTTAGACAAATGTTATCATCACCTAGTCATTCTAGTTGGCATTTTCTTTAGAAAACATAGTCTTGCATTGTCATCCTTTATCAAAAATCCAAAAAAAAAAAAAAACATAGGCTAGCATCATCCTCTCATTTAGTTGTCATTCTCGTCATTTTCATTTGAGCAATCTCATTTTATGTTGGAAACTAGACTCCAAAGACAAATGACAAATGGAAAATTTTAGACAAAACTCCACTTCCAATGTTAACAATCACACATATGACCCAAATTGGACATTTGACAACCCATTTGGAAACACGAATAATAAACCTCTCACGACCATACCCTCATCATCAAACAGTCCTTTTGAACCATTCTTACATAAGGATGAATATGGACAAATACTTGAGGAAAATCTAGAGGTAGTAGCACAAGATCTAGAGGCAACCTACTTCGTAAAACAAATGGTCTTATATGACAAAGACAGATATTTGGCCATACTCTTAAGTCAAGGAGCTAAACTACCTCATGGTTTCGACATCTCCTACCAATAACGTCAATAATACACATAACATGTCAAATAGTGGTCAACCTCCAAACACCACAAGCAATACCTTTTTTGATGCTATAACAACCATGAGTGCTACCTCCAACATTCCAAACAACTCCAATTCAATAAACACTACATCCATTAGAGGATCACAATCTGTCACAGTGCCCACAATATCCACAAAATGTCACAATCGGCTGAAACCACCTTTGGGTCCTCAACAATGTGGGAAAGTTATTCCAATCATCTCTTTACCACTACAACAAATGCCACAGGGGCATCATAAAGTCATAAAAATCCTCCATTGACAACAACATCTAGTACCATGAGTACATCATCATCATATCCTCTCATTGGTATCTCACAAAATCCTTTAAGTGGAGGTAAATGACGTATATTTATTCAAGGACAACAACAAAATGTTAACGTGTCAACACAGCTTAATGCCACCACCTCCCAAGTACAAAATATGACCATTCCCCTTGTACAAAGCCAACAATTTGGACAAGGAAGTCAACACACAAAACCTATGGCATCATTCACACATCAAAATGTTCATGGTCACCATATTCCCCAAATATCGACCCAAATGACTGGGGGACACATCCCAAAATACTCATCCCATATTCATACCAACCAACATGCCCCCAATCCAAACTTTCAATACCAACAACACGCCAATCAAAACACATCACACATGTCACAACAATCCATCCCTCCGCAATACACCAATATCCACACACAAAAAATGGGGACCTATGGCATACCAATCAATCCTATGTATAGGACCACAAATGACCCTATAATCAATTCCTTACAAGAAAAACTGATGGGTCTAGAGAAGACCATATAAAACATACAAATATCTGGCAAAAAATCAGAAGTGTCATATGATCTAAATGTATATCCCTTCGACATGAACTTATGCATGCCACCATTTCCTCCAGGATATGTGTCACCTAATTTTACCAAATACAAAGGAAAGACAAACCCCATCGAACATGTCTGCAAATTTGCAACCAGCTGTATGGACGTTGCCTATGAACAAACATACTTGATGAGACTTTTTTCTAAAAGTCTTGTAGGTCCTACCCTTGAATGGTTCTCCACCCAAAAGGATATCCAAACATGGGATGAGCTTAAACAAAAATTCATAAAAAATTACACATACAACATTGACATGGACAACTCTATTACTAGCTTATGCAATCTCACACAAGAGGATGTTGGTGAAACATTCATCCCATTCTTTCAAAAATGGAGAAGTCTAGCTAGTCGTTACCACATTGACATACCCGAAAAGGAAAAGGTGGACATATTCATTCAAACACTTCTAGGACCCTTAAAATATGCATTGCAAGTGCATTGTTGCACAACTTTCACAGACCTAGTCGAAAAAGGTGTCCAGATTGAGAAAGCCCTCATTGCAAAGGGAGAGCTAAGATACGGTCCTAAAAATACAAATGAAAATCCTCCCACTGAAAAAAATAAGTACTGGGTCAAAAATAAACATGTTACCAATGATGGTGTTGCGGATGCCAAGGCTGCAAACACTATGGGCCCTGTACTGGCTCTAAAAGGGGTTCAACCGCAAAACAAATCAATGACGATATTGACACCCCCTACCAATGTCCCCCCAAACAACCAAAGCAGCCAAAATAATCAAGGACAATACCATCAGATGAGACAATTCCCTAGGGGTTGCACATACACTCCTTTGGGTGAACCCATTGAGGAAGTCCTCAAGAAATGCCTTCAGAATGGTGTCATCACACTTCAAGAACCAAAACCATATGACCCGGGACAATTCAAACTAGCATAGTGGGATGATAACACATTTTGCGATTATCATCGGGAAAAAGGACATAACACTTCTACCTGTCGACAACTAAAAAATATGGTACAAGACCTTATCAAGAATCATATTAGTGAGGTAGGTGTACCACAATTTTCCTCTAATTCAAATCATACCATTCATAAGAACCCACTACAAGACCATGGTTCTAATAATGCTTCCACATCAGGTCCAAATATAAACAATAATCAAGCCAATTTCACCCAAGCCAAGTATGACTATTCTAGCGGAACCACTATAAACAATATCCGAACTAATAATGAATGTTCCAATACCATCATAGTCAAGAGAGCACCCCAATGCAATGCTACTACTTGAAGTGGCAAGGTCACCATAGCTGGTCTTCCTCCCATTAGGCAACCTAATATTACCATACCCAGTCCATCTCCTAGGAAATCACAACCCACCTCGACCACAAAGCAATGGAAACCCAAGAGTCAGTTTAACCTTATCGACCAACTTGGAAAAATTCCTGCACAAATTTCTATACTCAAGCTGCTTCGCATCTCTCCCATGCATAAGGCTATACTGGATAAAACCCTACAAGAGTTGGGTGATCCCACAATAGTGGTTTACAATTTTTGGCCAAATTGGACACTGATATTTTTTTTTCTTAAAAAAATCTCCATATTCGGGCACCTATAACGATTAAACCGTGAGGAATTTGAAGATGATGCAAACTAGAGTCTTGTCATATTTTGTCTATAGATTCTAAAAATATTTTTTTCAATTTTTGGAATTAGATTGCACTTCTTTTTTCCATCTCCTTCCGCGAAAATTCGTTTTTTCAAAAAAAACATTTTTAAAAAGTGATGCACACCGTATAATGCATAACATTTTTTCCTTGAAAGATAAAATTCCAATTCTTTCAAATTTAGATTTTTAACTCCGATATCTAGTGCTTCCACTTGGTTAGATAGTTTTTTATTGAATATTTTTTCTTTAATCAAGTTTAAAAGTCAAATCAATTACAATTTAGACATAACACGACCGTATAACGCATAACTTTTACTGTATGTATTGAAATTCTCTTCTTCTTTTTTGTTGGATCAAGGACTCCAATATCTAGTGCACTCATATTTTTATTTTATTTTTTTTGATAATCTTCTATTTTTCCACTTGTGCAGAACAAAGAGTTTTGTTTTCAGTGAAAAACCTATATTTAATAAAACTTAAAAAACAGATAGATAATATAATCAAAACATATTAAAATTATATTCCTTGCATAGCTCGTTTTGAGGGGAACCCAATACTAGTTGGGTTTTTGAGATCTCCATTTTCATTCTCAAATTGAGCTTTGAAGTGCAAAATTTCAGCAATTTT
>VDFB02252616.1:32230109-32283716 GCA_007258455.2 Sequoia sempervirens
AATTTCCTAAATGCGGCTATAACTGAACAAAAAATGAAGTTCGTGAAGGGCATTAAATTTTGTGGGCAGTTGATCAACTTTTGTGACTACAATTGTGGATTGCAATGTAGTTGTACATTCTATACGTGTATTTTCTATGGCCTTTCATGAACCTTCCTTTTTGTTGAGTTATAGCTGCATTTAGGAAACCGCTTATGTTTGAGTTTTTGTGTGCCATCGATCAATTTTGTTGACTACGCTTGTTGATTACACTGTTGTTGTGCATTCCATACACGTATTTTCTATTGACTTTCACGAAACATTTTTTTTTTTAAGTTATAGCCACATTTAGGAAACCGCTCGTGTTTGAGTTTCTGTGGGCTATTGATCAACTTTGGTGACTACGACAGGGATTACACCGTAGTTGTGCATTCAATACATGTATTTTCTTCATCTCGTAGTCCTTCAATTTTGTTGAGTTATACCTCAGATTTAGGAAACCACTCATGTTTTGAGTTTCAGGGCCACCAATAAACTTCTTTGGTAGACTATGATTGTGGATTGTAGTGGAAGTATATTTTGCGCTATTTTTTTAATCTCCTTAATGAATGTTCATTTTTGTTGAAGTTTCAGCCGCATTTAGGAAAAAAACGCCTTTACGTTTAAGTTTTCAAGTAATCAATCAATGCTATAATTACATTGATTGTTTAGTTGTGCATTATATATATGCATTTACTATTGCTTTTCACTTAACCTTTTATTCTTTTTTGTTGAGTTAAAGTTTTATTTTAGGGAAAACCAGCCCATGTTTAAATTTTGTGGCCATCAATCAACTTGCGACAACGACTGTATTGTGCCTGTAATTTGTTCCATTATGTACGCATATTTTTAATTTCAATGCATCCTTCATTTTTTTTGTTGAGTGATGTAGGTAAACACTCGTATTTGAGTTTTTGTGGCCCATTGATCATCTTTGACGACTATGATTGTGAATTACATTGTAGTTGCGCATTCTATATGCGTATTCTCTATCACCTTTTGTGGATCTTCATTTTTCGTTAAGTCCTAGCTATACTTACGAAACCGCTTGTGTTTGAGTTTTCGTGGGCCATTGATCAACTATGCTAACTATAATTGTGAATTGCACTTTAGTTGTGCATTGTATAATCGTATTTTCTATCGCCTTTTGCAAACCTTCATTTATCGTTTAGTTATAGTTGCATTTATGAAACTGCTCATGTTTGAATTTTCATTGGCCATCAATCGACTTTGGTGACTACGATTGTGGATTGCACTGTAGTTGTCTATTTTGTACGCATATTTTCTATTGACTTTCACGAACCTTCATTTTTTATTGACTTATAGTTGGACTTAGGAAATAGGTCGTGTTTGAGTTTTCATGGGCCGTCGATCAATTTTGGTGACTATGATTGTGGATTGAACTGTAGTTTTCCATTTTGTACGCGTATTTTCTATCGCCTTTCGTGAACCTTGATTTTTTGATGAGTTATAGGCGCATTTAGGAAACTACTCGTGTTTGATTTCATGCGCGATTGAACAACTTTGGTGACTACAATTATGGATTGCACTGTATTTGCCCATTCTATACGCATATTTTCTATTTCCTTTTGCAAACCTTCATTTTTATTTGAGTTATAGCAGCATTTAGGAAATCACTCGTGTTTGAGTTTTTGTCGACCATCGATCAACGTTGGTTACTATGCTTGTGGATTACACTATAGTTGTGCATTATATACACGTATTTTCTATTGCTTTTCGTGAACCTTCATTTTTTGTTGAGCAATAGCCGCATTTAGGAAACTACTCGTGTTTGATTTCATGGGCCATTGAACAACTTTGGTGACTACAATTGTGGATTGCACTGTATTTGTCCATTCTATACGCATATTTTCTATTTCCTTTCGCAAACTTTCATTTTTTGTTGAGTTATAGCAGCATTTAGGAAATCGCTCATGTTTGAGTTTTTGTCGACCATCGATCAATGTTGGTTGCTACGCTTGTGGATTACACTATAGTTGTGCATTATATACGCATATTTTCTATTGCTTTTCGCAAACCTTCATTTTTTGTTGAGCAATAGCCGCATTTTGGAAAATATTCCTATTTGAGTTTTTGTGGGCCATCGATCAACTTTGGTGACTACGATAGTGGATTCTACTATAGTTGTGTATTTTTTTTGGATATTTTTTATTCCCTTTAACGATCCTAAATTTTTTGTTGAGTTATAGCCGCATTTAGGAAAACGCTCTTTTTTGAGTTTTCGTGGGCCATCAATCAACGTTGTTGACTACAATTATGGATTACACTGTAGTTGCGCATTTTGTATGCATATTTTCTATCACCGTTCATTAACTTTCATTTTTCGTTTAGTTATAGTTACACTTAGGAAACTACTCGTGTTTGAGTTTTCTTTGGCCATTGGTTAAGTTTAGTCACTATAATTGTGAATTGCACCATTGTTGTCCATTATGTACGCATATTTTCTATTAGTTTTCGCATATCTTTATTTTTTGTTGAGTTATAGCCGCATCTAGGAAATTGCTTAAATCAATCAGCTTTGGTGACTACGCTTGTTGATTACATTGTAGGGTTGCATTCTATATGAGTATTTTCTATTGCCTTTTGTAAATCTTCATTTTTTGCTGAATTATAGCCGAATTTAGGAAACCATGTTTGGGTTTTTGTAGGTCATCGACCAACTTTGGTGTGTAGGATTGTGAATTGCATTGTAGTTGTCCATTTTTTACGTGTATTTTCTATCGCCTTTTGTGAAGCCTAATTTTTTTTGAGTTATAGCTGCATTTAGAAAATCATTCGAGTTTGAGTTTTCGTGGGTCATCAATCAACTTTGGTGACTACGATTGTGGATTGTATTGTAGTTGTCGATTATGTACATATATTTTCTATCGCCTTTCTTGAACCTTCATTTTTTTGAGTTATAGCCGCATTTAGGGAACCGCTTGTGTTTGAGTTTTCGTGGACCATCGATCAACTTTGGTGACTACAATTGTGGATTACACTATAGTTGTTCATTCAATAAGTGTATTTTATATGGCCTTTCACGAATCTTCATTTTTTGTTGAGTTATAGCCACACTTAGGAAACCGCTCATGTTTGAGTTTTCTTGGGCCATCGATACTCTTTGGTGACTATGATTGTAGATTGTACTTAGTTGTGCATTTTGTCAAAATATTTTTAATCGCCTTTCATGAACCTTCATTTTTTGTTGAGTTATAGCCAGATTTAGGAAAACACTCATGTTTGAGTTCATGGGCCATCGATCAACTTTGGTGACTATTATTGTGGTTTACATTGTAGTTGTGCATTTTATATGCATATTTTCTATCGCCTTTCGCGAACCTTCATTTTTTGTCGCCTTTCACGAACCTTCATTGTTTGTTGAGTTATAGCCGCATTTAGGAAAATACTCGTGTTTGAGTTTTCGTGGTCCATCGATCAACTTTGGTGACAGTTATTGTGGATTACACTACAATTGTGCATTCTATACTTGTATTTTCTATCGCCTTTCTTGAACCTTCAATTTTTGTTGAGTTATAGCCCCATTTAGTAGACCGTTCGATTTTGAGTTTTCGTGGGCCGTAGATCAAGTTTGGTGACTACTTTTTTTGGGTTTTGTATAGAATGTCACTCTGAGTAAGTCCAGATCGTCCCTTTTTTGAAAAACTAATTTTTCACCAACATGCAAGAACTCCTGAAAAATAGAATCCACTAAACAATTATTTTTGGGAAAATCAAAATATGGGTTTTATTGGTGCTTATGTGCTCAAGAGACCTAGATTGTTTGTTTTTTGAAAAAATAATTTGTTGTTCAAAAAGAGATTTTTTTGAAAAGTAGAAGCAGTAAAGGTAACAATGGCAATTTTTTTGAATCTTTTTATGAAAGATTTGAGAAATGGGTTTTGTAGAGAATGTCGTTCTAAGAAGACCCAGATCGTCCGTTTTTTGAAAAACTAATTTTTCACCAAAATGCAAGAACCCCTAAAAAATAGAATCTAGGAAACAATTTTTTTAGGGAAAATAAAAAATATGGGTTTTATAGGTGCCCGTGTGCTAAAAAGACCGAAATCTTGCATTTTTTTTTTGAGTTATAGCTGCATTTAGGAAATCGCTCAAATTTGAGTTTTCGTGGGCCATCAATCAACTTTATTCACTACGATTGTGGATTGTACTATAGTCTTGCATTTTGTACGCATATTTTTAATCGCTTTTGACAAACCTTCATTTTTCGTTGAGTTATAGCCGCATTGAGGAAACCGTTCGTGTTTAAGTTTTCGTGGGCCATTGTTCAACTTTGGTGACTATGATTGTGCATTGCATTGGAGTTGTCCATTCCATATGCATATTCTCTATCACCTTTCGCGAACAAAAAATGAATTTTCGTGAAAGGCGATTGTGGGTTCAACAAAAAATGAAGTTTTGTGGAAGGGAATTAAGAATATGCGTATAAAATGCACAACTATAATAATCCACAATCGTATTCACCAAAGTTGATCGATGACCCAAAAATACTCAAACATGAGCGGTTTCCAAAATGTGGATATAACTCAAAAAAAAAAAAAACTTTGTAAAAGGGAATAGGAATTATGTGTATAGAATTCACAACTATAGTGTAATCAACAAGCATAGTCACCAAAGTTGATTGATGGCCCACAAAAACTCAAAGTTGAGCAATTTCCTAAATGCAGCTATAACTCGGGAAAATTTGAAGGTTCGTGAAAGGCGATAGAAAATACACGTAGAGAATGGACAACAAAAGTGCAATCCACAATCATAGTCACCCAAGTTGAACGATGGCCCATGAAAACTAAAAATGAGTGGTTTCCTAATTGCGACTATAACTCAATGAAAAATAAAGGTTCACGGAAGGCGATAGAAAATTAGTGTTCATAATGCATAACTACATTGCAATCCACAATCATTGTCACCAAAGTAGATCGATGGCCTTTGAAAACTCAACCGTGAGTGGTTTCCTAAATGCGGCTAGAACTCAAATACGAGCGGTTTCCTAAATACAGTTATAACTCAACCAAAAATGAAGGTTTGTGAAAAGTGATTAAAAATATACGTACAAAATGTACAACTACAGTACAATCTACAATCGTAGGAACCAAAGTTGATCGATGGCTGATGAAAACTCTAACATAAGTGGTTTCATAAATGCAGCTATAACACAAAAAAAAATAGAGGTTCACGAAAGGCGATAGAAAATATGCATAGGAAATGGACAACTACAGTCCAATCTACAATCGTAGTCACCAAAGTTAATCGATGGCCCAGAAAAACTCAAACATGAGTGGTTTCCTAAATGCGGTTGTAACTCAACAAAAAATGAAGGTTCACAAAAAGGCAATAGAAAATACATGTATAGAATGAACAACTACAGTATAATCTACAATCATAATCACCAAAGCTAATCAATGACCCACAAAAAATTAAAACACGAGCAATTTCCTAAATGCAGCTATAATTCAATGAAAAATGAAGGTTCACGAAAGACGATAGAAAATACGTGTACATATTGGACAACTACAGTTCAATCCACAATCATAGTCACCAATCTTAATTGATGCCCCATGAAAATTCAAATACGAGCAGTTTCCTAAATATGGCTATAACTCAACAAAAAATGAAAGTTTGTGAAAAGCGATTAAAAATATGCGTACATAATGCACAACTATAGTACAATCCACAATCGTAGTCACCAAAGTTGATCAATGGCCCATTAAAAATTAAACATGAGCAGTTTCCTAAATGCAGCTATAACTCAACAAAAAATGAAGGTTCACAAATGCGATAAAAAATACATGTACAAAATGGACAATTACAGTGCAATCCACAATCGTAGTCACCAACATTGACTGATGGTCCAGAAAAACTCAAACATGAGCGGTTTCCTAAATGCGGCTATAACATAAAAAAAAAATGAAGGCTCACGAAAAGCCTATAGAAAATACGTGTATAGAATAAAAAACTACAGTTTAGTCCATAATCGCAGTCATGAAAGTTGTTCGAAGGCCCACAAAAACTCAAATACGAGTTGTTTCCTAAATGCGGCTATAACTCAACAAAAAAATTGATCTCTTTCAAGAACAACTTATTTTTTCAAAAAACGGACAATCTGAATCTATTTAGCACACCAACACCTATAAAATCCATATTTTTGATTTTCCCAAAAAAAATTATTTTGTAGATTCTATTTTTGAGAGGTTCTTGCATGTAGGTGAAAAAATAGTTTTTCATAAAAAGGACAATCTAGGTTTACTAAGAACAACATTCTCTACAAACCCATTTCTCATATTTTTCATAAAAAGATGAAAAAAAATTGTCTCGTTTACCTCTACTGCTTCTACTTTTAAAAAAAATCTAACTTTTTGAAGAACAACTTATTTTTTCAAAAAATGGAAGACCTGGGTCTATTCAGCACACGAGCACGTATAAAACCCATATTTTTGATTTTCCAAAAAAAAATTGTTTCATAGATTCTATTTTTGAAGGGTTATTGCATGTTGGTGAAAAACTGGTTTTTCAAAAAAAGGACGATTTGGGTATTACTCAGAATGACATTCTTTACATAACCCATTTATCCTATATTTCATAAAACGATTCAAAAAAATTGCGTTTGTTACCTCTACTACTACTTTTCAAAATAATCTATCTTTTTCAAGAAAAAAAATTTGTTCAAAAAATGGACGATTTTGGTCTGTTTAGCACATGAACACCAATGGCTCACAAAAACTTAAACACGAGCGGTTTCATAAATACGGCTAGAACTCAACAAAAAATTGAGGTTCGCGAAAGACAATAGAAAATACACGTATAGAATGCACAACTACCATGTAATCCACAAGCATAGTCACCAAAGTTGATTGATGAACCACAACTAATCAAACTGAAGTGGTTTACTAAATGCAGCCATAACTGAACAAAAAATGAAGGTTCGCGAAAGGTGATAGAAAATACGTGTACATAATAGACAACTACAGTGCAATCCACAATCGTAGTCACGACAGTTGATCGATGGCCCACAAAAATTCAACACGTGAGCAGTTGCCTAAATGCGGCTATAACTCAACAAAAAATGAAGGTTCGTAAAAGGTGATAGAAAATTAGCATTCATAATGCACAACTACAGTGCACTCCATAATCGTAGTCACCAAAGTTGATTGATGGCCCACAAAAAGTCAAACACGAGCGATTTCCCAAATGTGGCTATAACTCAACAAATATTGAAGGTTCGTGAAAGCCAATTAAAAATATGCGTACAAAATGTTCAACTATAGTAAAATGCACAATCATAGTCACCAAGGTTGATTCATGGCCCACAAAAACTCAAACATGAGCAGTTTCCTAAATGCAGCTATAACTTAACAAAAAATGAAGGTTCGCGAAAGGTGATAGAAAATATGCCTATAGAATGCACAACTACGATGTAATGCATAAGCATAGTCACCAAAGTTGATCAATGGCCCACAAAAACTCAAACACGAGCAGTTGCCTAAATGCGGCTATAACTCAATAAATAATGAAGGTTTGTGAAAGGCGATAGAAAATTAGCGTTCATAATGCACAACTACAGTGCACTCCACAATTGTAGTCAGCAAAGTTGATCGATGGCCCATGAAAACTAAAGCACGAGCAATTTCCTAAATGCGGATATAAGTCAGAAAAAAATGAAGCTTCACAAAAGGCAATAGAAAATTTGTGTACAGAATGGAAAACTAAAGTGCAATCCATAATTGTAATCACTAAATTTAATTGATGGCCCACGAAAACTCAAACACAAGCAGTTTCCTAAATTTGGCTATAACTCAACGAAAATTTAAGGTTGGCGAAAGAGGATAGAAATTCATGTAGAGAATTCACAACTACATTGCAATGCATAATCGTAGTCACCATGGTTGATCGATGGCCCATGAAACTCAAACACGAGTTGTTTCCTAAATGCGGCTATAACTCAACAAAAAATGAATGTTCATGACAGATGATAGAAAATATGCATATAGAATGCACAACTATAGTGTAATCCACAAGCATAGTCACCAAAGTTTATTAATGGCCCACAAAAGCTCAAGCACGAGCGATTTCCTAAATACGGCTATAACTCATTGAAAATGAATCTTCGTAAAAGGTTAAAGAAAATAGAATGTTCAGGAAAGGTAATAGAAAATACTTGTATACAATGCACAACTACAATGTAATCCACAATCGTCGTCACCAAAGTTGATAAATGGCCCAAAGAAACTCAAACACGAGCGGTTTTCTAAGTGCGAATATAACTCAACAAGAAATAAAGGTTCGCGAAAGGCAGTTCAAAATATGCGTACAAAATGCATAGCTACACTACAATCCACCATCGTAGTCACCAAAGTTGATTCATGGCCGACAAAAATAGAAACATGAGCATTTCCTAAATGCAGCTATAACCCAACAAAAATTGAAGAATTGTGAAAGGTGATAGAAAATACGAGCAGAGAATGCACAACTACAGTGTAATCCACATACGTAGTCGCGAAACTTGATCTATGGCCCACAAAAACTCAAACATGAGTTATTTCCTAAATACGGCTATAACTCAACAAAAAATGAAGGGTCACAAATGGCGATAAAAAATACAAATAGAGAATGGACAACTACAGTGCCATCCTCAATCGTAGTCACCAAAGTTGATTGATGGCCCACAAAAATTCAAACATGAACGGTTTCCTAAATACGACTATAACTCAACGAAATATGAAGGTCCACGAAAGGGGATAGAAAATACGTGTATTTAATTCACAACTATAGTGCAATCCACAATCATAGTCACCAAAGTTGATTGATGGCCTACAAAAACTCAAACATGAGCGGTTTTCTAAATGCGGCTGTAACTTAGCAAAAGACGAAGGTTGGTGGAAGACAATTAAAAACATGCGTACAAAATGCACAACTATAGAACAAACCATAAAAGTAGTAACCAAAGTTGATTGATGGCTCACAAAAACTCAAACATGAGTGGTTTCTTAAATGCCTCTATAACTCAAAATAAAATGAAGGTTTGCCAAAGGCGATAGAAAATAACTGAATAGAATGAGGAACTATAGTGTAATCCACAATCGTAGTCACCAAAGTTGATCGATGGCCCAGGAAAACTAAAACACGAGCGTTTTGCTAAATACGACTATAACTCAACAAAAAATGAAGGTTCATGAAGGACAATTAAAATTATGCTCACAAAATGCACAACTACAGTACAATCCACAATCGTAGTCACAAAAGTCGATTGATTGCCCACAAAAACTCAAACATGAGTGGTCTCTTAAATGCAGCTATAACTCTACAAAAAATGAAGGTTCGCGAAATGAAATAGAAAATTCACGTATAGAATGCATCGGTATGGTGTAATCTACAGGCATAGTCAACAAAGTTGATCGGTGGGCCACAAAAACCAAAAAACGATCAGTTTCCTAAATGGGGCTATAACTTAAGAAAAAATGAAGGTTTGCAAAGAGCTATAAAAAAATTAGCGTTCATAATGCACAACTACAGTGCAATCCACAATCGTAGTCACCAAAGTTGATCGATCGCCCAATAAAACTCAAACATGAGTGGTTTCCTAAATATGGCTATAACTACAAAAAAAATGAAGGTTTGTGAAAAGTGATTAAAAATATGTGTACAGAATGCAGAACTACAATACAATCCACAATTTTTGTAACCAAAGTTGGTCGATGGCCCACGAAAACTCAAACTCGAGCGGTTTCTTAAAGGCCGCTATAACTCAACAAAAAATGAAGGTTCGTGAAAGGCAATAGAAAATACACGTATAGAATGGACAACTACAGTGCAATCCACAACCCTAGTCACAAAAGTTGATCGATGGTCCACGAAAACTCAAAATGAGCGGTCTGCTAGGTGCAGCTATCACTCAACGAAAAATGAAGCGAAAGGAGATAGAAAATATGCGTATAGAATGTACAACAATAGTGTAATCCATAATCATAGCCACCAAAGTTGATTGATGGCCCACGACAACTCAAACACGAGCGGTTTCCTAAATACGACTATAACTCAACAAAAAATGAAGGTTTGTGAAAATTGATTAAAAATATGCATACATAATACAAAATTATAGTACAATTCACAATCGTAGTGTCCAAAGTTGGTCGATGGCCCATGAAAAAGCAAACACGAGCAATTTCCTAAGTGTGGCTCTAATTGAACGAAAAATGAAGGTTCGCAAAAGGTGAGAGAAAATACGTGTATACAATGCACAACTATAGTGTAATTCACAATCGTAGTGACCAATGTTGATCGATGGCCCAGAAAAAGTCAAACACAAGCATTTTCCTAAATACGGCTATAACACAACAAAAAATGAAGGTTTGTGAAAGGTGATTAAAAATATGCATACAAAATGCACATCTACAGTACAATCCACAATTGTAGTCACCAATGTTTATCAATGGCCCATGACAACTCAAACACAAGCATTTTGCTAAATGCGGCTATAACTCAACAAAAAATGAAGATTCGACAAAGGTGATTAAAAATATGCATACAAAATGCACAACTACAATACAATCGATAATCGTAGTCACCAAAGTTGATTGATGTCCTACAAAAATTGAAACGTGGGGCTTCCTAAATGCAACTATAACTCAGCAAAAAATAAAGGTTCACAAAAGGCGATAGGAAATGCAAGTATAGAATGCACAACTATAGTGTAATCCACAAGCGTAGTCACCAAAGTTTATTGATGGCCCATGACAACTCAAATTGGAGTGTTTTCCTAAATGTGGGTATAACTCAACAAAAAATTAAGATTCATGAAATGCAATTTAAAATATGCATACAAAATGCACAACTATAGTACAATCCACAATCGTAGTCACCAAATTTGATTGATGGCACATAAAAATTCAAAGATTATGGACATCCTAAATGTGGCTATAAGTCAACCGGAAATGAACGTTCACGAAGAGCGATATAAAATACGAGTATAGAATGCATAAATATAGTATAATCTACACTTGTTGTCAACAAAGTTGATTTATGGCCAACGAAAACTGAAACATGAGCATTTTATTAAATGCGGCTATAACTAAACAAAAAATGAAGGTTTGTGAAAGGGGATTAAAAATATGCGTATAGAATGCACAACTATAGTACACAATCCACAATCATAGACACCAAAGTTGATCGATGGCCCACAAAAACTCAAACATGAGCGGTTTCCTAAATGCGGCTATAACTGAACAAAAATTGAAGGTTCGCGAATGGTGATAGAAAATACATGTATAAAATGCACGAATACAGTATAATCCACAAGCGTCGTCACCAAAGTTGATTGATGACCCACAAAAAATCAAATTCGAGCAATTTTCTAAATGCGGCTATAACTCAAAAAAAATGAAATTTCGCAAAAGGTGATAGAAAATACACATATAGAATGGACAACTACAGTGCAATCCACAATCGGAGTCACAAAATTTGATCGATGCCTCACAAAAACCCAAACATGAGTAGTTTCCTAAATGTGGCTATAATTCAGCACAAAATGAAGGTTTGCGAAAGGCGATAGAAAATACTCATATAGAATGCAACCCTATAGTGTAATCAACAAGCTTAGTCACCAAAGTTGATTGATGGCCCACGAGAATCAAACATGAGCGTTTTCCTAAATGCAGTTATAGCTCAACAAAAAATGAAGGTTTGTGAAAGGCGATTAAAAATATGCATACATAATGAACAATTATAGTAGAATACACAATCACAGTCACTAAAGTTGATCAATGGCCTACAAAAACTCAAGCTTGAGCGGTTCCATAAATTCGGCTTCAAGCTAACAAAAGTTGAAGGTTTGCGAAAGTTGATAGAAAATACGTATATAGAATGCACAACTATAGTGTAATCCACAAGCGTAGTCACCAACGTTGATCAATAGCCTATGAAAACTTAAATACGAGCGTTTTCCTAAATGCGGGTAAAACTCAACAAAAAATGAAGGTTCATGAAAGACAATTAAAAAATATGCGTACAAAATGCTTAACTATAGTACAATCCACAATCATAGTCACCAAAGTTGATTGATGGCCCAGAAAAACTCAAACATGACCGATTTCCTCGAGTACAATCGAAAATGCTTAACTATAGTACAATCCACAATCATAGTACATTTAGGAAATTGCTCGAGTTTGAGTTTTCATGGGACATCGATCAATTTTCGTGACTATGCTTGTGGATTACACTATAGTTGTGCATTCTAGACACATATTTTCTATTGCCTTTCATGAACCTTCATTTTTCATTGAGTGTTCGTGGACCATCGATCAACTTTGGTAACTGCGATTGTGGATTGCAGTCTAGTTGTGCATTATGAATGCTAATTTTATATCGCCTTCCGCGATCCTTCATTTTTTCTTCAGTTATAGCTATATTTAGGAAACGGCTTACGTAGACCATGATCAACTTTGATCACTACTGCGGGATTACCTTTGTGAAGTTATTCATTAACATATGCATATTTTCTTTTAAGCCTCTCCACCGAACCTTCATTTTGAAGTTATAGTTGTATTTAGAAGGCTTAAAACATCAGGCTGAGGGATTTTAATAGACCATCCAATCAACTTTGGTGACTACTGTGCAATAGTTATCTTTATGAATTATTAACGTTATGTATGCATGTTACTAATCGCTTTTTGAACTTTCATTTTTTAGTGAGTTAAAGTCGCAATTAGGAAAACGCTCGTGTTTGAGTTTTCATGTGCCATCGATTAACTTTGGTGACTACCATTGTGGATTACACTGTAGTGGTGCATTCTATATGAGTATTTTCTATCGCCTTTTTTGATCCTTAGTTTTTTGTTGAGTTATAGATGCATTTAGGAAACCGCTCGAATTTGAGTTTTCGTGGGTCATCAATCAACTTTGGTGACTACAATTGTGGATTGCACTATAGTTGTCCGTTTTGTACTCGTATTTTCTATTGCCTTACACAAATCTTCATTTTTTTTTAGTTATAGCCGCATTTAGGAAACCGCTTGAGTTTGAGTTTATGTGGGCCATCGATCAACTTTGGTGACTACGCTTGTAGATTACACTGTAGTTGTGCATTATATACGCATACTTTCTATTGCCTTTTGCGAACCTTTATTTTTTGTTGAGTTATAGCCATGTTTAGGAAATTGCTCACGTGTGAGATTTTGTGGGCCACGAATAACCTATGGTGACTACGATTGTGGATTTTACTATAGTTGTGCACTTTGTACATATATTTTTAATTTCCTTTTACGAACCTTCCTTTTTTGTTTAGTTATAGCCGAATTTAGGAAAATGCTCGTGTTTGAGTTTTCATGGGCCATCAATCAACATTGGTGACTACGATTGTGGATTACACTATAGTGGTGTGCATTTTATATGCGTATTTTCTATCACCTTTCGCGAACCTTCAATTTTTGTTGAATTATAGCCACACTTAGGAAACCGCTCGTGTTTGGATTTTCATGGGCCATCGATCAACTTTTGTGACTACGATTGTGGATTGCACTGTAGTTTTCCATTCTATACACGTATTTTCTATTACCATTCATGAACCTTCATTTTTTATTGAGTTATATCCCCGTTTAGGAAACCACTTGAGTTTGAGTTTTCGTGGGCCATCTATCATCTTTGGTGACTACACTTATGGATTAAACTGTAGTTGTGCATTATATACGTGTAGTTTCTATCGCATTTCTTGAAACTTCATTTTTTGTTGAGTTATAGCCGCATTTAGGAAACCACTTGTGTTTGAGTTTTTGTTTGCCATCGATTAACTTTGGTGACTATAATTGTGGATTACACTGTATTTGTGCATTTTATACACATATTTTCTATCACCTTTTGTGAACCTTCATTTTTTGTTGTGTTATAGCGTTATTTAGGAAACCACTCCTATTTGTGTTTTTGTTGGCCATCAATCAACTTTGGTGACTACGATTCTGGATTGTACTGTAGTTGTAAATTCTTTATGCTTTTAATCATGTTTCATGAACCTTATTTTTTGTTGAGTTATAGCCACATTTAAGATCAACTTTGGTGACTACGATAGTGGATTACACTATAGTTGTGAATTCTATAAGGGTATTTTATCACATTTTACGAACCTTCATTTTTCGTTGAGTTATAGCCACACCTAGGAAACCGCTCGTGTTTGAGTTTTCATGGGCTATATCTATCAAATTTGGTGTCTATGATTGTGGATTACACTATAGTTGCACATTCTATACGTGTATTTTCTATCGCCTTTCGCGAACCTTCAGTTTTTGTTGAGTTAAAGTTGCACTTAGGAAGCTGATCGTGTTTTAGTTTTCATTGGCCATCGATCAACTTTGGTGACTACAATTTTGGATTGCACTATAGCTGTCCATTTTATACATGTACTTTTTATCGCCTTTCGTAAATCTTCATTTTTTGTTGAGTTGTAGCCGCATTTATGAAACCGCTCGAGTTTGAGTATTTGTGTACAATTGATCAACTTTGGTGACTATGCTTGTGGATTACACTATAGTTGTGCATTTTATATGCATAATTTCTATTAGTTTTCTCGATCCTTCATTTTTTGTTGAGTTATAGCCATATTTAGGAAACCAGTCTTGTTTAAGTTTTTGTGGGCCATCAATCAACTTTGGCGACAACGATTCTGGAATGTACTATAGTTGTGCATTTCGTATGCATATTTTTAATCTCCTTTCATGTACTTTCATTTTTTGTTGATTTATAGCTGCATTTAGGAAAATGCTCATGTTTGAGCTTTCATCAACCATCGATCAAATTTGGTGACTACGATTGTGGATTACAATGTAGTTGTGTATTCTATATGCGTATTTTCTATCACCTTTCATGAACCTTCATTTTTTGTTGAGTTATAGCCACATTTAAGAAAACACTAATGTCATAGTCACCAAAGTTGATCGATGTCCCACGAAAACTTAAACATGAGTGGTTTCCTAATTGTGGCTATAACTATACAAAATATTAAGGTTCGCGAAAGCCGATAGAAAATACGTGTATAGATAGGACAACTAAGTGCAATGAATAATTGTACTCACCAAAGTTGGTCGATGGCCCACAAAAAACTCAAACATGAGCAGTTTCCTAAGTGCGGCTATAAGTCAACGAAAATGAAGGTTTGTGAAAAGCGATAGAAAATATGAGTATAGAATGCAAAACTACAATGTAATCTACAATAGTAGTCATGAAAGTGATTGATGGCCCATGAAAACTCAAAGACGAGAATTTTCCTAAATGCGTATATAACTCAACAAAAAATGAAGGTTCATGAAAGGTGATAGATAATACGCGTATACAATGCATAATTACAATGCAATTCACATTCGTAGTCACCAAAGTTGATTGATGACCCATGAAAACTCAAACACAAGGGATTTCCTAAGTGCGGCTATAACTGAAAAAAAATGAATGTACGTGAAAGGCGATAGAAAATACGAGTATAAAATGCACAAGTATAGTCTAATCGCCTATCGTAGTCACCAATGTTGATTAATGGCCCATGAAAACTCAAACACGACCATTTTCATAGATGTAGCTATAACTCAACAAAAATGAAGTTTTTTGAAAGGTGATTAAAAATATGCGTACAAAATGCACAATAACAGTTCAATCCACTATCGTAGTCACCAAAGTTGATTGATGTCGCACAAAACTCAAACATAAGTGGTTTCTGAAATGTGGCTATAACTCAACCAAAATTGAAGGATCGTGAAAGGTCATAGAATATACGTGTATATAATGCACAACTATAGTGTAATCCATAATCGTAATCACTAAAGTTGATCGATGTCCCACGAAAACTCAAACACAAGTGGTTTGCTAAATGCAGGTATAACTCAACAAAAAATGAAGGTTTGTGAAAGGAAATAGAAAATATGCATACATAATGGACAACAATAGTGCAATCCACAATCATAGTCAGCAAAGTTGATCAATGGCCCACATAAACTCAAACAAAGAGGTTACATAAGTGCGGCTATAAGTCAACAAAAAATGAAGTTTCATGAAAGGCGATAGAAAATACGTGTATAGAATGCACAACTATAGTGTAATCCACAAGCGTAGTCACCAAACTTGATCGATGGCCCATGAAAACTGAAACTTGCGTGGCTTCCTAAGTGCGGTTATAACATAATAAAAAATGAATTTTTGTGAAAGGCGATAACTCAACCAAAATTGAAGGATCATGAAATGTCATAGAATATACGTGTATATAATGCACAACTATAGTGTAATCCATAATCGTAATCACTAAAGTTGATTGATGTCCCACGAAAACTCAAACACAAGCGGTTTGCTAAATGCGGGTATAACTCAACAAAAAATGAAGGTGTGTGAAAGGCAATAGAAAATATGCGTACATAATGGACAACAATAGTGCAATCCACAATCATACTCAACAAAGTTGATCAATGGCCCACATAAACTCAAACACAAGAGGTTACATAAGTGCGGCTATAAGTCAACAAAAAATGAAGTTTCATGAAAGGCGATAGAAAATACGTGTATAGAATGCACAACTATAGTGTAATCCACAAGTGTAGTCACCAAAATTGATCGATGGCCCATGAAAACTGAAACTTGTGTGGCTTCCTAAGTGCAGTTATAACATAATAAAAAATGAATTTTCGTGAAAGGCGATAGAAAATATGAGTACATAATGAAAAACTACAGTGCAATCCACAATTGTAGTCATGAAACTTGATTGATGGTGCAGGAAAAGTCAAACACGAACAGTGTTATATGTGGGGCTTATCTCAATAAAAATGAAGGTTCACGAAAGGCGATAAAACTATGATTATAAAATACACAACCACAATGTAATCTATAATCGTAGTTGCAAAAGTTGATTGATGGCCCACGAAAACTCAAATAAGAGAATTTTCCCAAATGCGGATATAACTCAACAAAAAATGAAGGTTCGTGAAAGGCAATATATAAGAGATGTATAGAATGCACAACTAAGTTGCAATCCACAATCATAGTCACCAAAGTTGATCGATAGCCCAAAAAGGACACAAACATGAACAATTTCCTAAATGCGGCTATAACTGAAAAAAAATATGAAGGTTTGTGAACGGCAATAGAAAAAATGCGTCTAGAATCCACAACTATAGTGTAATCCACAAGCATAGTCACCAAAGTTGATCGATGGCCCACAAAAACTGAAACATGAGCGGTTTCTTAAATGGGGCTATAACTCAATAAAAAATTAAGGTTCACGAAAGTTGATAGAAAATACACCTACATAATGGACAACTACAATACAATCTAGAATAGTAGTCACCAAAGTTGATCGATGTACCACGAAAACTTAAACAAGAGCGGTTTCCTAAATATGGCTATAACTCAATTGAAAATGAAGTTTCGTGAAAGGCGATAGAAAATACGTGTACAAATTGGACAACTACAGTCCAATCCACAATCATAGTCACCAAAGTTGATTGATGGCCCACGAAATCTTAAATACGAGCGATTTCCTAAATACGGCTATAACTCAACAAAAAATGAAGGATTGTGAAAAGAGATTAAAAATATGCATACAAAATGGACAACTACAGTACAATCCACAATCGTAGTCACCAAACTTCATTTATGGCCCACGAAAACTCAAACTCGAGTGGTTTCCAAAATGCGGCTACAACTCAAGAAAAAATTAATGTTCACGAAAGGTGATAGAAAATATGCGTACATAATGGACAACTACAGTGCAATCCAAAATTGTAGTCACCAAAGTTGATCGATGTGCCACGAAAACTGAAACAAGAGCAGTTTCCTCAATATAGATATTACTAAACAAAAAATGAAGGTTCGTGAAAAGCAATAGAAAAATACTTGTACAGATTGGAATAGTACAGTCCAAGCCACAATCATAGTCACCAAAGTTGATCGATGGCTGAAAAAATCGTAAATAGGAGCGATTTCCTACATAAAGCTATATAACTTTTGTGACTAAGCTTGTGGGTTACACTATAGTTGTGCATTCTATACGCATAGTTTCTATCGCCTTTCATGAACCTTCATTTTTTGTTGAGTTATAGCCGCATTTAGGAAACCGCTTGTGTTGGAGTTTTTGTGGGCTATTGATCAACTTTAGTGACTACACTTGTTGATTACATTGTAGTTGTGTATTCTATATGCATATTTGTGATTGCCTTTGACGAACCTTCATTTTTTGTTGAGTTATAGCCGCATTTAGGAAAATGCTCATGTTTGTGTTTTTTTGGGCCATCAATCAAATTTGCAGGCTACGATTCTGGATTGTTCTGTAGTTGTGTATTTTGTATACATATTGTTAATCACCTTTTACAAACCTTCATTTTTCTTTGAGTTAAAGTCGTTTTAAGGAAAATGCTTGTGTTTGAGTTTTTGTGGGACATCGATGAAATTTGTCAACTATGATTGTGAATTACACTGTAGTTGTACACTATGCATGTGTATTTTCTATCGCCTTTCACCAAGCTTCATTTTTCATTGAGTAATAGCTACACTTTGGTCACTATGCTGGCGAATTACACTGTAGTTGTGCATTCTATATGCATATTTCTATCGACTTTTGTAGTCTTTCATTTTTTTTTGAGTTATAACCGTACTTAGGAAACTACTTATGTCATAGTTTTTGTGGGCCATCAATCAACTTTGGAGACTATGCTTATGGATTGCACTTTAGTTGTCCATTCTTTACCCGTATTTTCTCACCTTTCGTGATTCTTCATTTTTTTTTTAGCTATAGCCGCATTTAGAATACCGCTCGTGTTTGAGTTTTCGTGGGACATCGATACACTTTGGTGATTATTATTGTGGATTACACCATAGTTGTGCATTCTATACACGAGTATTTTCTATTGACTTTCGTGAACCTTCATTTTTTGTTGAGTTATAGCTGCATTTAGGAAACCGCTTATGTTTGAGTTTTTGTGGGCCATCATTAAACTTTGGTGACTACGATTGTGGATTGTACTATAGTTGTACATTTGTACACATATTTTTAATCACCTTTCACGAACCTTCCTTTTTTGTTGAGTTATAGCTGCAATAACGAACTGCTCGTGTTTGGCTTTTTGTGGGTGATCGATAAACTTTGGTAACTACGATTGTGGATTGCACTATAGTTGTGCAGTCTATATACGTAGTGATCGATAGCCCACACAAACTCAAACACGAGCGGTTTCCTATCTGCATCTATATATCTCAACTCAAACAAAAATGAAGGTTTGCGAAAGGCAATTAAAAGCGTACAAAATGCAAAACTACAGTACAATACACAATTGTAGTCACCAAATTTGATTGATGGCTGACAAAAACACAAACAGTAGTGGTTTCCTAAATGACACTATAAATCAACAAAAGATGAAGGTTCATGAAAGGCAATAGAAAATATGTGTATAGAATGCAAAAATAGAGTGTAATCCACAATCGTAGTCACCAAAGTTGATCAATGGCCCAAAAAAACTCAAACACAAGCGGTTTCCTAAATGCAGCTATAACTCAACAAAAAATGAACATTCGCAAAATACGATAGAAACTACACGTATAGAATGCACAAGTACAGTGTAATCCACAAGTGTAGTAGCTAAAGTGTAGATCGCCCACGAAAAATCAAACTCGAGTGGATTCCTACATTCGCCTATAACTTAACAAAAAATGAAGGTTCAAAAAAGGCGATAGAAAATGCACGTACAGAATGGAGAACTACAGTGCAATCGACAATCGTAGTCACCAAAGTTAATCGATGGCCCACAAAAATCCAACACACGAGTGGTATCCTAAGTGTGGCTATAACTCAACAAAAAATAAAAGTTTTCGAAAGGCGATAGATAATAAAAGTATAGAATGCACCACTACAGTGTAATCCACAGTCGTAGTCACCAAAGTTGATCGATGTCCCACTAAAACTCAAACGCGAGTGTTTTAGAAAATCCAGCTATAACTAAACAAAATATGAATGTTTGTGAAAGGAAATTAAAAATGTGTGAATAGAGTCCACAACTATATTACAATACACAATCATAGTCACCAAAACTCAAACATGAGCATTTTCCTAAATGCGGCTATAAGTCAACAAAAAATGAAGGTTAGCGAAAGGCGATATAAAATCTGGGTATAGAATGCACAACTACAATGTAATCCAGAAGCGAAGTCACCAAAGTTGATCAATGGCCCATGAAATCTCAAACTCGAGTGGTTTCCTGAACGCGCCTATAACTTAAAAAAAAATGAAGGTTCCTAAAGGCGATAGAAAATACGCATATAGAATGCACAACTATAGTGTAACCCACAAGTGTGGTCACCAAAGTTGAACCATGGCCCAGGAAAACTCAAACTCGAGCAGTTTCCTAAATGCGTCTATAACTCAACAAAAAATGAAGGTTCGTAAAAGGTGATTAAAAATATGCATACAGAATGCACAACTATAGTACAATCAACAATCATAGTAAACAAACTTGATTGATGTCCCACAAAAACTCAAACATGAGTGGTTTTCTGAATGCGGCTATAACTCAAAAAAACATCAAGGTTCGCGAGAGGTGATAAAAATACGTGTAAAGAATGCACAACTATAGTGTAATCCACAAGCATATTCACCAAAGTTGATAGATAGTCGACAAAAACTCAAACACAAGCGTTTTCCTAAATGCGGCTATAATTCAACAAAAAATGAAGGTTCGGGAAAGACAATATAAAATTAGAGTTCATAATGCATAACTATAGTGCAATCCACAATTGTAGTCACCAAAGTTGATCGATGGCCCACGAAAACTCAAACACGAACGGTTTCCTAAATGTGGCTATAACTAAAAAAAAATGAAGGTTCACGAAAGGCAATAGAAAATACGCGTACATAATGGACAATGACAGTGCAATCCACGATCGAAGTCACCAAAGTTGATCGAAGCCCCATGAAAGCTCAAACAAAAGTGGTTTCCTGAGTGCAGCTATAACTCAATGAAAAATGGAGGTTCACGAAAGGCGATAGAAAACACGCATATAGAATGCACAACTACAGTGTAATCCACAATCGTAATCACCAAAGTTGATTGACAAACCACGAAAACTCAATCATGAGCATTTTAATAAAATGTGGCTATAACTTAGCGAAAAATGAAGGTTCCTGAAATGTGATTAAAAATATACATACAGACCACACATTTACAGTACAATCCATAATCGTAGTCACCAGAGTTGATTGATGGCCCATAAAAATGCAAACGGGAGCAATTTCCTAAATGGCACTATAACTCAACAGAAAATGAAGGTTCGCGAAGGGTGATAGAAAATACGCATATAGAATGCACAACTACAATCTAATCCACAAGCGTAGTCACCAAAGTTGATCGTTGGCCCACGAAATCTCAAGCATGAGTGTTTTCCTAAATCCGGCTATAATGAAACAAAAAATGAAGGTTTGTGAGAGGCAGTAAAAAATATGCATATAGAATGCACAACTACACTACAATCCACACTCGTAGTAACCAAATTTGATTGATGGCCCATAAAAACTCAAACAGGAGCATTTTCCTAAATGCCACTATAACTCAACAGAAAATGAAGGTTCGCGAAAGTTTATAGAAAATACGTGTATAGAATGCACAACTATAGTCTAATGCACAAGGGTAGTCACCAAAGTTGAGCGTTGGCCCACGAAATCTCAAGCATGAGCGGTTTCCTAAATCCGGTTATAATGAAACAAAAAATGAAGGTTCGTGAGAGGCAGTAAAAAATATGCATATAGAATGCACAACTAGACTACAATCCACACTCGTAGTCACCAAAGTTGATCGATGGCCCACAAAAACTCAAACATTAGCAGTTTCCTAAATGCGGCTATAACTCAAATAAATATGAAGTTCACGAAAGGCAATAGAAAATACGTGTATAGAATAATTACACAACTACAGTTTAATCCCCAAGCGTAGTCACCAAAGTTGATTAATGGCCCACGAAAACTCAAACGCAAGCGGTTTCCTAAGTGTGGTTATATCTCAATTACACTGTAGTTGAGCATTCTATACAAGTATTTTCTATCATCTTTTGTGAACCTTCATTTTTTTTTGAGTTATAACCACATTTAGGAAACCGCTCGTGTTTGAGTTTTATTTTGCCATCGATAAACTTTGGTGACTATGATTGTGGATTGCACTGTAGTTGTCCAATCTGTATGTTTATTTTCTATCCCCTTTCGTGAATATTCATTTTTTGTTTCGTTATAGCCGCATTTAGAACACCGCTCGAGTTTGAGTTTTTGTGGGCCATCGATCAACTTTGGTCACTATGCTTGTGGATTACACTGTTGTTGTGCATTGTATACGTGTATTTTCTATCTTTTTTCACGAACCTTCATTTTCATTGAGTTATAACTGCATTTAGTAAACCCCTCATGTTTGAGTTTTCATGGGCCATTGATCAACTTTGGTTACTGCGATTGTGGATTGCACTATAGTTTTCCATTTTGTACGTGTATTTTCTATCGCCTTTCGAGAACCTTCATTTTAGTTGAGTTTGCATTTAGGCAACCGCTCGTGTTTGAGTTTTTGTGGGCCATCCATCAACTTTGGTGACTACAATTGTGGATTGCAATTAGTTCTCCATTTTGTACGCATATTTTCTAGCGGCTTTTGAGAACCTTGATTTTTTGTTGAGTTATAGCCGTATTTAGGAAACCACTTGAGTTTGAGTTTTCGTGGGCCATCGATCAACTTAGGTGACTACGCTTATAGATTGCATTGTAGTTGTGCATACTATACATGTATTTTTATCACCTTTCAAGAACCATCATTTATTTTTAATTTATAGCCTGAATTACAAAACCGCTCATGTTTGCATTTTTGTGGGCCATTGATCAACTTTGGCAACTATGATTGTGGATTGTACTGTTGTTGTGCATTATGTACGCATATTTTTAATCACCTCACAAACCTTCATTTATTGTTTAGTTATAGCCGCATTTAGGAAAATGCTCATGTTTTTTGTTTTCGTGGGCCATCAATCAACTTCGGTGACTATGATTGTGGACTACACTATATTTGTACATTTTATACGTGCATTTTCTATCACCTTTCGCAAACCTTCATTTTTTGTTGAGTTATAAATGCACTTTTGAAAACGCTTGTGTTTGAGTTTTCGTCGGTCATCAATCAACTTTTGTGACTACAATTATTGATTACACTATAATTGTCCATTCTATAAATGTATTTTCTATTTCCTTTAGCGAACGTTCATTTTTTATTGAGTTATAGCCGCATTTATGATAACTCTCATGTTTGAGTTTTCTTGGGCCATTAATCAACTTTGGTGACTACGATTGTGGATTGTTCTATAGTTGTGCATTTTGTACGTAGTTTTTTAATCACCTTTCACGAATCTTCATTTTTTTTTGAGTTAGCTCCATTTAGGAAAATGCTCGTGTTTGAGTTGTCGTGGGCCATCAATAAGCTTTGGTGATTACGATTGTGGATTACACTATAGTTGTGCATTGTATACGCATATTTTCTATAGCTGCACTTAGGAAACTGCTCATGTTTGAGTTTTAGCTGGCCATCAATCAACTCTGGTGACTACGATTGTGGATTGCACTGTAGTTGTCCATTATGTACGTGTATTTTCTATCGCCTTTCGCGAACCTTCATTTTTTCTTGATTATAGCTGCATTTACGAAACCGCTCGAGTTTGAGATTTCATGTGCCATCGATCAACTTTGGTGACTACACTTGTGGATTACATTGTAGATGTGCATTCTATACACATATTATATTTCCTTTTGTGAACTTTTTTTTTTTTTTTTTCAGTTAGCCGCATTTAGGAAACCGCTCGTGTTTGAGTTTTCATGGTCCCTTGATCAACTTTGGTGACTACGATTGTGGATTACACTGTAGTCATATATTCTATCACCTTTCACGAACCTTCATTTTTTGTTGAGTTATAGCTGCACTTAGGAAACCGCTCGTGTTTGAGTTTTTGTGTTCCATCTATCACCTTTGGTGACTACGATTGTGGATTGCATTATAGTTGTGAATTCTACAAATGTATTTTCTATCGCTCTTCGCAAACCTTCATTTTTCGTTGAGTTATAGCTACACTTAAGAACCGCTTGTGTTTGAGTTTTCGTGAGCCATCGATCAACTTTGGTGATTAAAATTGTGGATTGCATTGTAGTTGTCCATTTTTTTACGTGTATTTTCTATCGCCTTCCACGATAATTCAACAAAAATTGAAAGTTTTTTAAAGGTGATAGAAAATACATGTATAGAATGGACAACTACAGTGTAATTCATAATTGTAATCACCAAAGTTGATCGATGGCCCACAAGAACTCAAACATGTTCGGTTTCCTAAATACGGGTATAAATCAACAAAAAATAAAGGTTCGCAAAAGGGGGATAGTTTTCCATAATCGTAGCAACCAAAGTTAATAGATGGCTCTTGAAAACTCAAACATGAGTGGTTTCCTAAGTGCAGCTATAACTCAACAAAAAATGAAGGTTTGTGAAAGGCGATAGAAAATACGCATATAGAATGCACAAATACAGTGTAATCCACAATCATATTAACCAAAGTTAAGTGATGGCCCATGAAAACTCAAACATGAGAGTTTTCCTAAATGTGGTCATAGCAAGTATACTGATAGAATGCACAACTACAATGTAATCTATAAGTGTAGAGACCCAAGCTAATTGATGGCCCATAAAAACTCAAACTCAAGCGGTTTCCTAAATACACCTATAATTAACGAAAATTAAGTTTCATGAAAGATGATAGGAAATACTTGTATAGAATGCACAACTACAATGTAATGCATAATTGTAGTCACCAAAATTGATTGATGGCCCACGAAAACTCAAACACGAACGGTTTGCTAAGTGTGGCTATAAAATAACAAATAAATTCCTAAAAGGAAATAGAAAATACTCGTACAAAATGGACAACTACAGTGCAATCCACAATTGTAGTCAGCAAAGTTGATCGATGGCCCAAGAAAACTCAAACATGAGTAGTTTCCCAAGTATGGCTATAACTCAAAGAAAAATGAAGGTTCTCGAAAGGCAATAGAAAATACATGTATAGAATACACAACTACAGTGCAATCCACAATCGTAGTCACCAAAGCTGATAGATGGCCTAAGAAAACTCAAAGACAAGTGGTTTCCTAAGAGCGCTGATAAATCAACAAAAAGTGAAGGATCACGAAAGTCAATAGAAATTACTTGTAAACAATGCACAGCTATAGTGTAATCCACAATTGTTGTCATGAAACTTGATCGATGGTCGATGAAAACTCAAACACAAGTGTTTTCCTAAATGCGGCTATAATTCAAAAAAAAATGAAGGTTCACGAAAGGCGATAGAAAATAAGGATACATAATGGAAAACTACATTGTAATCCACAATCGTAGTCACCAAGGTTGATCAATGGCCCACGAAAACTAAAACATGAGTGCTTTTCAAAATGTAGGTATAACTCAACAAAAAATGAAGGTTCGCGAAAGGCAATGTAAAATATGCGTATACAATGCACAAGTACAGTACAATCCACAATTGTAGTCACCAAAGTTGATCGATGGTCCATAAAAACTTAGACATGAGCGATTTGCTAAGTGTGGCTATAACTAAGCAAAAAATAAATGTTCGCGAAGGCGATAGAAAATATGAATATAGAATTTACAACTATAGTGTAATCAAGAATCGAAGTCAGCAAAGTTGATCGATGCCCGACAAAAAATCGAACATGAGTAGTTTCCACAAGTGTATTCACCAAAGTTGATCGATGGCCAACGAAAAACTAAATCTCAAGTGGTTTCCTAAATGCGGCTATAACTCAAGAAAAATGAAGGAGGTAGGTTGCAACATAGAAATTGTTCATTCATCATTCCTTTCATGTTCCATTATTTCAATTCAAGGTTTAATTATGAAAATGGGGTTTGACCATGGAAAACCACCATCCTCCAAAAAAAATAAAAAATTCTCCTCTTTCTGAATGTACAGGTTTATAGGTTGAAGAAGGATTGAAGATCTCAAAGTTGCAAAGTGACAAAGTTGTAAAAATTTGTGTTATTTGTTGTTAATCCACATAATCTCACCTAGAGACTTTATTTCCTACTATCTGATATTGAAACCTAGATCAAACACAAGCTACATAATAACACTAGAGAATCCAAAAATTTGAGTAAAACCTATGAACAAAGACATGTTCGCCTATGGGTGAATGAGTCCCAGGTAGCCCTCAGAAACTACATTTTGGTGACAGGTACACATCACTTTTCCATTTCCAGATTTGCTAGAAGTTTACTGTTTATGTTTGTATTATTCTTTCCATTAATGATTCATGTTTGAATGGACGTAATTTTTTTGATTTACTATTTTTAGTTTTTCTCCCAAAAGTGTTGTTCAAGGTGATACCCTCATCCTCAATTACAAGGAAATCAGTAGATTCCCTCATTGAGTTGACTCACCTAAGGGTTGTAAGTCAATTCTTTGTGTGGATCTCATTTCCTAATGAAATAAAGGAAAATAAGTCCATTACACCACCCCAATACCACACCCCTTAAAATACATTTTTCTTTATTTCAGTTAGACTTTTAATGCAAGAACTTGTTGTATAGGAAAATTTATGAGCATTGTTTATATCATATGGATTTGTTCATGTTCTTGATGAGGCAAGGTCAAAATCATTTATTTATGATGGAATTTACCATTAAATATTTATTATTTTCAATGTTATTCAAGGTGTTTACTTGTATGATATTTTCTTAAAAGCTTGTCCAAAATAATCCTCATTTAAGCCATTCAAATCCTTCAAATACCTAAGCATAGATGTAAAATGATTAATTAGTTATTCTTTTGAAGAATGGTGTGGATTATGGGAGCCTTGTTTCATCTTTCATAATCTTGTAAAATATTCTTAGTTAGCTTTGTAATATAAGAGCTTGTTGCATAGGAAAAGTTATGAGCATTGTTCATGCTACGCCCTTAATATTAGTGTACATTGGGTTATGAATAGTCGGCTTGTGGCTATCTTAACTCTCTATTAAGTCATATTATCATTAGTATATTGTAATTTAGTTGTGTAGGTCAGCCTAAGACTTATATAGGTGTGTCTAAGTCGGCCTAGGTGATATCCTAGGCATAAATAGGTATAAATAGGAGGTTGTGAGTCTTATTTCATCATCAAGTTGTGAAGTGTGTTCTCATTAGAGATATTTGGAGGTTTTCCCCCTCGAAGTGGCTTGTTATTATCAGTTATTATCAAGTATTTTCATAATATTTCATATCATATTCTTCTATTGTGCAAGTTATTTCATAACAAGTGGTATCAGAGCATGATCTTGGCACCGTAGAGGCAAGGTTTTTTCTCAATTTTGCAGGTGATTTTGGGAAGAGCATATCTTTTAGATTTTGGAGAATTTGTTTCTGATTTTTAAAGGTTATTTGAAGAAAACATATTGAAGAAGCTACAATCTAGATTTCAAAAGAATTGGAGTATAATTAAGCAAATTAATGCAGAATTATGGTTTCTACACTATTCTTTTGGAATCTACATATCTCGCACATCTTGTCAAATTGGAGTCTAATTTTTATTGAGTTTTTGAAGACATAATAAAGGAGATTACAGTAAAAAATTTAGAGAATTTTAGTTTCATTTGTGTGATTTATTTCAACATTAGTGGTTTCCATCATGACGGGGCCTGCAACAAGGGGTAAAAAGAATGTTGTCAATCCGGGGAAGACTCCTGATAAGGATGGGGAAACAATCAAGGATATTACTCCTAATGAGGAAATAAATAAGGTCAAGGAAGACATTTCCTCAATTAAGATGGATATGTGTGACCTAAGAAACATGTTAAGCACCTACATGGCTGAACCAAGAAAGGTGTTCTCAAGTGCCCAAGGTGAAAATTCTAGATCAGCTACCATTGACACAAGCTTTATTACTCCTATGGGATCTAGGAATTTATTTCCAAAGGTGGATATGCGCAAGGTCGATGGAAAGGATCCTCTAACATGGATAAACCAAATGGAGAATTTTTTTAAAGTACACCAAATCCCAAATGGACAAAAAGTCACGATGGCTTCCCTATATCTAGAACCAGATCAATTCATTTGGTATTGTTGGATTTGCACTCATCGAAGGAAAAAGGGGCTCACTGTCTCATGGTAAATTTTTACAGAGGAACTCCAAGCACAATATAGCAATAGCATGACAAACAACTTCTTCAGCCAGCTAGCTAAACTTCAACAAACAGGATCAATTAAGGATTATATTCATCAATTCCAAAATATATCCTTAAGCGTGGATACAATTACGGAGGAAAACTTGAATGATTTATTCTTGGGTGGTCTCAAGGATCACATTCAACATGAGGTATGCATGTTTATCCCTAGCTCCATAAATGAGTCTTTTATCTTAGCACACAGGGTAGAGGAGAAGTGTTTGATTCCTAAGAAGCAATGGGCTAATTTGACAAAAGAGAAGGGATATTCAACACAACCTACTAAGTTGACTCCACAACAAATTGAGGAGAAAAGAGCAAAAGGTTTGTGTTTCAATTGTGATAGCAAATATAGTCGAGGACATCAATGCAGTGAAAAGAAATTGTTCTATATTGAAGGTCTAAGTGAGGAAGAAGATGAGGAACTCATACTAGAGGATGAAAGGGAGTCAAATGAGGAATCACATGATTCTCAACCAATAATTTCTTGTCATGCACTCTCAGGTTTTAGTGCTCCACAAACTCTCAAAGTGGTGGGATTCTTAAAGAAGCATAAGGTAACAGTGTTGATTGACTCAGGTAGTACTCATAATTTCATCAACAAAAAGTTAGCTGCTCGTCTAAATTGTTTTGTATACCCAGCTCCAGTGTTTCAGGTTTTGATTGCAGATGGTGGTACAGTTAGTTGTTCAGGGAAGTGTCATAGCATTATTATCCATGGGAGATTATCTACTGGATACCCCAATGTATGCGATATCCATGGGTGCAGCAAATATTGTTTTGGGAGTACAATGGCTTACTACATTAGGAACGATTGAGATGAACTTCCAAGAACTATTCCTGAGATTTCAATCAGAAGGAAGGCTAGTAGAGCTAAGGGGGTTGAAGATGAAATCCCCACAAATGGTAAGCTCTCATCCAATGCAAAAGTTGCTTAAGAAAGGAGTAGATGGATTTGTGGCCCAACTATGTTCATTAGAAGTCTCTCAATCTAATGCTCCTACTCATCCAGATTTGCAAGCTATAATTGATCATCACTCAGTTGTTCTTGTAGATATGCCTAAAGGACTTCTTCCTAAGAGGGATCATGATAATTCCATACAGTTAGTTCCAGGGAGCCAACCACCGAACACTAGGCCTTACAGGTATCCACAAATACAAAAGAGTGAGATAGAAGAAATTGTTGAAGAGATGCTAGAGGCAGGAATCATCAGGCATAGCCAAAGTGGTTACTCCTTGCCTATGGTAATGGTATGTAAGAAGGATGATACTTGGTGCATGTTTCCAGATTATAGAGTGCTCAACATGTACACCATTAAGGATAAGTTTCCAATTCTAGTCATTAATGATTTGCTAGATTAATTAAATGGAGCTATGTATTTTACCAAGTTAGATCTTAGATCTGGTTATCACCAAATTCGGATTAAGGAGGAAGATATTTGTAAGACAAAATTTCATACTCATGAGGGGAATTATGAATTTTTGGTGATGTCATTTGGTCTTACCAATGCACCATCTGCATTCCAAAGTTTGATGAATTCCATTTTTAAGAAATTCTTGAGAAAGTTTGTGTTAGTATTCTTTGATGACATATTGATTTATAGCAAGAATTGGGAAGAACATTTGCAACATGTGGACCAAGCATTACAAATACTTGAAGATCATAAACTCTATGCTAAACCATCCAAGTGTGCTTTTGGTCTTACAGAGGTGGAGTATTTGGGACACATAGTTTCACATGAAGGAGTAAAGGTGGACCCTAACAAAATTAAGGCTATCATGGAATGGCCTATTCCAAAAACCATTAAGAAACTAAAGGATTCTTGGGATTGACAGGGTACTATAGAAGATTTGTGAAGAATTATGGTAGTATAGCAGCACCTCTCACCACTCTATTGAAGAAGGATTCTTTTCATTGGAATGAGTCTGCCAACACAACATTTGAGAGATTGAAGGAGGCTATGTGTACTACTCCAGTGCTTGCCACTTCTGACTTCACCAAGGAATTCATTGTGGAATGTGATTCTTCTGGAAATGGGATAGGAGAAGTGCTCATGCAAGAAGGTCGACCAATTTCTTTTGAGAGTCATCAATTAAAAGGTAAGAATCAACTAAAACCTATTTATGAGAAGGAAATGCTAGCAATACTCCATGCAGTGAAACAATGGCGGCCTTATCTATTGGGTAGACATTTCAAAGTTAAGATAGATCATGATAGCCTAAAATATTTTTTGGAACAGAGACTATCTTCTGAAGAGCAACAAAAAATGGGTCACTAAGATGTTAGGATATGACTTTGAGATTGTATATAAGAAAGGGAAAGAAAATATTGTTGCAGATGCACTTTCAAGGAAGGATGAGAAAGATGAAGCCTTATTGTGTGCCCTTTCAATATTACAAGAAAAAGAGTGGGTGGAAATAGCCAGTGCTTGGAAATGATGTTGCGACAAGTAATCTCATCGAGCAATTAAAAAGTGATCCTAGTAGTTTAGATAAGTTTTGTTGGAAGGGAGATACTCTTTGGTATAAAGAGTGTTTGTATCTCTGCAAGAATTCCAACTTTAAAAACAAGATTCTCACAGAGTTGCATGAGTCTCCAGTGGGTGGTCATCAGGATTTTTGAAGACATATCATCGAGTCAACCAAGATTTCTTTTGGGAAGGGCTAAAGGGTGATGTTCAAAAATTTGTGGCTGAATGTTTGGTGTGTCAAAGGCATAAAGGGGAGACAATTAAGACACCAGGTCTCTTACAACCCTTATCTATTCCTAGCCAACGTTGGGAAGAGGTATCCATGGACTTCATCACAGGGCTTCCCAAATCTAAATGTCATAATGTCATCATGGTGGTAGTTGATCAGCTCACTAAATATGCACACTTCATTGCATTAGCACATCCTTTTACAGCAAGTGCAGTGGAAAAATATTTTTTGGAGAATATCCAAAAGCTACATGGTACACCTAAAGTTATTGTTAGTGATCATGATCCTATATTCACTAGTCACTTTTGGAAAGATTTATTCTCATGTTTGGGTACTCAATTGGCTCATAGCTCTTCATACCATCCTCAATCAGATGGGAAAAATGAGGTTGTTAATAAGTGTTTGGAAGGATATCTACATTGTTTCACTTCAGAGAAACAGTCTAAGTGGGTAGATTGGCTACCACTTGCAGAATGGTGGTATAATACTTCTTTTCATAGCTCATCAAAAATGTCTCCATTTTTGGCACTTTATGGATATCATCCTCCTTCCATCACATCTTTAATAAAGGTGTCCCCAAGAGTTCAGGCAGTAGAAGACCACTTGCTTCATCAACAACAAGTACTTTCAGGACTTAAGGATAATTTAGCCATGGCACAAAATCAAATGAAACAACAGGCTGACCAACATCGTAGTGAAATAAGTTTTGAAGTTGGGGATTAGGTCTTCTTGAGATTGCAGCCTTATAAGAAAATATCACTAAAGCAACAAAGAAAGAATAATAAGTTGTCTCCAAAGTATTATGGTCCATACCAAATCATGCAAAAGATCAGTAGTGTTGCCTACAAGCTTGAGTTGCCACCAACAACAAAGATACATCCAATTTTTCATGTTTCCTATTTGAAGGTCATTGGGCATAATATTCCCACTCAAAAACACTACCCGAGCTCGATGAAGAAGGAAGAATCATTTTGGAACCAGAGTGCATTCGTCAAACACGCACAAAGAAGCTGAGGAATAGAACTATCACTGAGTATCTCATCCAATGGAAGAATTTACCAGTTGAAGATGCCACATGGGAGGACGAGGAGTTCATTCAAAAGTGTCCAAACTTGATTAGCATTGAGGACAATGCTTCTTTGAAGAAGGGGGGCATGCTACGCCCTTAATATTAGTGTACATCGAGTTATGAATAGTTGGCTTGTGGCTATCTTAACTATCTATTAAGTCATATTATCATTGGTATATTGTTATTTAGTTGTGTAGGTCAGCCTAAGACTTATATAGGTGTGTCTAAGTCAGCCTAGGTGATATCCTAGGCATAAATAGGTATATATAGGAGGTTGTGAGTCTTATTTCATCATCAAGTTGTGAAGTGTGTTCTCATTAGAGATATTTGGAGGTTTTCCCCCTCGAAGTGGCTTGTTATTATTAGTTATTATCAAGTATTTTCAACATATTTCATATCATATTCTTCTATTGTGCAAGTTATTTCATAACAGTTCATATCATATGGCATTATTCATGTTCTTGATGAGACAAGGTCAAAATCATTGATTTACATGGAATTTATCATGAAATGTTTATTATTTTCAATGTGATTCAAGGTGTGTACTTGTATGATCTTTTCTTAAAACCTTGTCCAAGGGGATAAGTTATGTGATGTATTTTATTTTGTGTGAGATTCATAGTGGTCAAATACACATGCATACCTTGGTAGAGGTTAGAGCATTATTTTAAAGGATATTCAAGGCTTATATTAGTGGTATATGGCTTGAGTAAGCTATTAATAGGATGAAGTATCATTTACCAAAATCATGGTGGGAAAAATTGTTGCAAGTATGAAGGTGTTTTCATTTATGTCAATTAGTTATCTAACGGTTGTTGTTTCCATTGATGTCATGGAAAAAATTTATTGATTGTATATGTAGACACATAAATTAGCCCAATTGATATCATGCAATCGATATTGATTCAATAACTCCATTTACTATCCATTTAATTGATCAGGTTCTAATGTTCTCTCTTTGATTAAATAAATCAATTTTATTTAACAAGTTCTAATGTTTCCTCTTTGATTAAATAAATCAATTTTATTTAAACAAGTTCTAGTCATCATTCTTAAATTAAATAAATCAATTTTATTTAATTATCTTCTAAAGTTCTCCATTTAATTAAATAAATCAAGTATATTTAATTAAATCTCTAATCCTCTTTATCTTCTCATTTAATTTAAATAAATCTAAATATTTCAGTTGAATGTCATAATCAACTAACCTCCATTAAAATTAATCAAATCATGATTAATGCTAATTTAATCCCCCAATTCTCTAGATTTTGCAACTTGCACAATAAATAAATTTATTTGATTTATTATTTCTTCTATTATCATTCAAAATGACATCTTTAGGGAATATGCTTCAAATTTCAAAAAGTCCCTCCAAAGGGACTTGTCCTCCAACATGGCATTAACTCCTCTTACATTGTCTCTTACATGTCTCCAACTTGGCATTTGAGACTCTTTCTTCTCCCTCCAACAAGCCAACTTTCAAATTTCAAATTCCACCTAATAGCATTTATCATGCACAATGACCAAAATTTGTGTAACCTCCCTCCTTTGGAATGCTGACAAGTGGCACAATGCCATTGGTCCATCTTTAATCCACCATCTCCTCCTAATCAAAGTGTCCTTCCTCCTTCTTCATCATCTCAATCTTCATCAGATCCATCCATCAGATTCCACATCTCTTGTTTTCTTTTTCATTTCATTTCAAATGAATTGCATGGGGAATGTTGATTTAGATTTGCATACTGGACTAATATTGTGTTGTTTGTTCATGTTGTTGAAGGAGCCACAATAAATGTAAAATAATTATGCTCATCTGTGGAGGATAATTGGAACCAAATTTATCATCTTCATATCAAATATCATCCATTCTTCATCCATTTTTATCATTTCTTAGCTAGGTTATGTAGGAATTCAACCAAGGAGTCTCTATCTTCATCAAATCATCATAAAGCTTACAAGGGATTGGGAAAAGGCCATTTTCCACATCAAAATGGTACCAATTCCCCCATGGGATTGAGATTTTACATGGTTAAATATGATTTAAAATATTTTCTTGTTTTTTTGTTCATTTCTTTCCTATTTTGAGCATTGTAGATGAATTTCATGGTGAATCTTAGTTCTAACTTGCATATGGATATAATCTTGTGTTTATTTGCTATGTTTGTGTAGGTCTAGGATTGGGGTTCATATTTTGGCAGTAGGAGGGTGAACTTGAAGAATCTAACATCTTTTTTGGTCAAATTCTATTGTTTTTTGTGTGTTTTTGTGTTTCCGGGTCAAATAGTGCCGCTGGAAAAAATTGTGACGCATTTGTGGTCTCTATTTTTCCAAACAACGTCGTTGGTTTCACTAGAGCACCACTCAAATCCTCAAACAACACCATTTTTTTCATATGCGTCATTGTTTGGACCCAAACAGTGCCGCTGCAAAGGGCATCACCTTTGCTTTCTTGCTTTTTCACTCAATCTTAAAATGGCCATATCTTGGTCATTTTTTGGTCTTTTTTGGAGGTTTTTTTTTAAATGGGGTATAATTTCATAAGCTATCAAATGGTGTAGGTGTTTCTCAACTTTAATAGAGTTAAAATTTTCAAATTTTCACCTAATTTCAAATCACCATGAAACTTGATCTAAATTTTAGGGTTTGTATGCTTAATCATTTATCTAACCCTCATATCTTCTTGTTTCTTGATTTCCTCTAACATTTGGAGCTTGGATTGTAGGTTTTAAAGGATCATGGAGAATGGAAGTGAAATAAAAAACATTATCATGTGATTGTAACAATTTTTTTTAAACACTTTGCAAGATATTATAATTCCATTCTAAGGATATGCTATCTTTCAAGCTTTAGGACACACTAATTCTCATTTGGGATCTAAAATATAACAACACAAAAGGATTAAAAAGAGCATTAGGAAACTTACTATATTTTGTTTAAGGCTTAAGAATTGAACAAACAACTTTCATTTTTCCTTTTGGTGCTTAAAAAGAAACCAATTATTGCTTTGAAGGATTAAAATTAACATGTTATTTTTTGTTTTGTAACCACTTATCCAAAGTAATATCATCTAAAATACCTATGCACTTCTCTCATGCCTCACGGATATCTTGAGAATCAAAAGGATTTTTGTGATATTAAGTTGTGTAAGTGATTACCTCCACACTTCAATTTGGATTCTTAAAATTGAACAAACCATGTGAGTGTGTGGAGTATATTACGTGTGTTCCCTCTTTGTTTCTTAATGAAGATTGATTGAACTACATATGTACTTTCTTTCTATTGTTTATCCTTAGAGGGCCTGCCTTGTGGGGAAAATCAATCGCCCAAGGGAATGACCCAACTAGGAACAATCTAAACCCAAGTGACTTACACCAAGGATATAAGTGTGGGTACTTGAGGAAAGGAAAGTATCACAAGCATTTTTCTGGAAAGAAGGGTAGCAATGGTCTCTTAGTGTATGGATGACCCCCTATGAACATAATTTCCACATTAAAAACCCTTGTTTAAAAGACCAAAACCCTTAATCTATTTGTTGGTGCAAGAACGGTCATTTTGAAACCACCCCACATTTTTACGTATTTAGTAGAGATGAGAAGTATTCCATGGGAGATTCATGGTTACTGATGTTTGGATGACTTGAGAAGCCAGTGCACTGTAAGGGAGAGCTTTATGGTCAAGCATCTAATCATCTGCTAAAAGTAGGTGTAGCTAGATTTATCCAAGTGGGGATTCAACAAATATTGTCTCAAATATCCATAGGGTTGTGTATGTTCTTGGAATCAAAACATTTTTCTTGATCTTAAACATTGGAAAACAAACATTCAACATGAGCATCAAATTTCAAACCCTTGAGGAAGAGAAAATAACCTTTGAAAAATTCATGTGCTATTGCTTGCCCTAAGGATTCTATCCTTAGAGGATTCTAAGCATTTGAATTTCCATCACAATCTTCTCTCACTAAGGTCAATAATAGGAAAGATTTTCCTTGATTTCCTTGATTTCCACATAAATCACTTTGTGGGATGAAAAGAAATTGGGACATTATAAATTTAGTTTGAAACCTAATCAAGAGTGTTTAAAATAAATCATTAAGCAAAGTTAAGAAACAATTAGACCCCACACATGTGCTTGGTATCTTTTGGTCATATGGTTTTCATGCAAACATTGGTCTTTTAGTTTGAACCACTCTTAGAGAAAAGCATATTCTTCAAAAACTTGGTCTTGTAAGCAAGTCCTTCTTAGGTTCATTTAGGATCAAAATAAAACACTTCATCCATTCCTAACATCTATCAAAATCCATCCCACCAAACAACTTTAAGAGCTTTGGAAACATCATTGTCTAGACTTGGGTACATCCTTAAACCAAATCAAAATCATCTATTTAGTTAGGTGTGTTTGGATGAATCCTTCCTCACACACTTAGTTAAATTGTCACTTCTTTGAACAAGTTCATCCTACGATAACATCTAACATCTTAGGGTTTACAAGTTCATTATCCAAATCAAACCAATCAAAATCAAACCCTAAGTCTAGCATTGATCTAGAAGCTTCTAAACATTTAAACACCCATATCATTCACCCATTTCATCCCTCACCTCATTATTGGTCCTAAACACCTTAGAGGTTGAATTTTGCAACAAGGTCAAAACAAAAGAAGAACATGGAATATAAACTTGACTCATACATCATGAGTAATACAAGTCAACCAAATTATCAAAGCCTTACAATGCCAATGGATTATCAAAACTCACATTTATACAATCCATACATGGGGTCATTATCTCTTACAAACCTCAATGGCACAACAAATGTGAGTATGCCCAATCTAAATTTTGGAACACCTTTCCTAATGGTAGATTTAAATCAAAGTCCAAACCTACAAATCTATCAATCAAACAATCAATGCATGAGCCTTCAACAAAAAAAGATTATCCCATCAAATCCATGCATACCAAATGTGAACATACCAAGTACAAGTTTACCAAACATGAACATTTCAAATCCACACTTGGTAAACTTTGGGATGGATATGTTTGTGAATCATACAAATTTTGTTCAAAGTCCAAACAATATGATAACAACTCCATGTACTGATTCAAGTCAAGGTAACACCATGCAAAATCAAAGTTACCTAAATCAAGGCAATGTGATTCCCAACCACAAAAATGCTTAATTTCAACCTATAATGCCAAATTTGAACATCATCCCAAATTAGAACATTGTCCAAAACTGATTTTTCCATGATCCCATACAAACACCACAAGTACACATTCCAAATCTGCTTGAACAAAAGAATCAACTATATCAAGGGAGTCAAGATCAAAATCAAGATCAAATTTTTTGAGATAAAATTGCTACACTTACCAAAATAGTTGAGTCATTGCACCAAGAGACATCTCCACCCCAAAATCAATACTCTTCCATTGGTTAAACCATGCCATCAAAGCATTGAGTTGTGTCAACAACCACATCAAGAACAATATCTTCAATGTCAAGAAGTTGGATATCAAGATCAACAACATCAACAACAGACCCAACCTCCACATCTTGAAGATCAATCACCACATATCAAAGATCAATCACCACATCTCCAAAATCAATCACCACAAGTTCAATTTAAAGTACAAGTCTCACAGGGTAACAAACGAAAATACACACCACTTGGGAAACCAACGAATCAGTCATGCAACAATTGGTGCAGGACAATCTCATTAAAATACCCGTCTATGTGAACTATTGAGAACCCTTAGTGAAACTGCCATGGTACAATGAAAATAACCTTTGTTATTTTCACAAAATAAAGGGACACACAACGTCAAATTGTATTTGACTCAAAAATATTATCCAAGATCTTATTGATCAAAAAATAATAACTATTGGGGACAACAATGAAGATTCAACCACTGGTGATAGCATTGATAATCTCCCCACCACAATTGTTGAAAACAATGATCAAGATCTATCCATCAATGAGCACATTAAATATATTTCTACCTCATTTGAAGATCAAATCAACATATATCAAGAGTCATTTTTCAATCATGATCAAAATCCACCAACAATACCCAAAAATGATCCAATTCAAGAAATGTCAACATCACTTGACCTTATGGTTGAAGACATTGACAATATCTCCACCATAATTGTTAAAAACAATGTTCAAGATCTCTCCATTAATGAGCACATTGAAGATGTATCCACCCCATCCAATGATCAACTCACCATACATCAAGAGTCACTTTTTAGTGATCTATTTCAAGGAGTGTTACAATTATTTGATCTTATTGACATAATGCACGATCCATCAACCAATGATCATGTTGAAAATGTCTCTACATCACCTAATGAGTTAGCGGACATACCTCAAGAATTGATTCCAAAGCATGATCAACATCTGTCACCAAAGTCTAGCAATGGTCCTTTCCAAGACATATTGACATCCTTTGACCTCATGGTTACAGATATAGAAGGAATCCTCAACTCAATGTTTGATCCATATTCGCTCAAAGATCAAGAGGATATTGAGTCACTTCCTATGCCTAATGAAGACATCCAAGAACCCTTTGTAAGCAATCTATCCTTTGAAACTGACCCATGTCAAGAACTTGATCCAAAGCATGTTGAAAGCAATCTTGAAATCATTCAAGATCAAGAATTTGTATCTCCAAGATACTACAATTATCTAATGGACACTCTCCTATCTATACAAGATGTCACAAATGATGATCATATCCATATAGCACATACTCCTCCGTCTACCCATGGGATGCTTTTTTTGGATGGAAATGTAGATGATATTCATTCAAAACAAGAGTCTCATACTCTTTATATCATTACCAAGGAAAAAGAGTCTCCTACTCTTAACATTTATACACATGATCAAGATACAAAAAAATCTAGAAACATATCAGAAATGGGTCATGAAGAAGGCTTCTATAGAAGTTGTGAATTAGAAACATCCTCTTAAGGCATATAAAAAATGAACCATGAGGGAGACTTCTATGTGGATAGTGAATCATCAAAACCTCTTGAAGAAGCATTAAAATATGATATTTCACAAGATCAAGTTGAATATATCAATCTGGAAGTTATCCCACACATAGAGGATCCTATCACTTATAAACTTGGATCACTTACCATTTTAATAGAAAGCTATCTTATCAATGAAGAAGCTACCACCTTTGAAGATCCACAACACAACAGAGAAGGATTAGAACCTTGTATCCAAGGTAAATCATATCCTATTGCAAATAAAAAATTTCAACAGATGAATTATCAAGGCAGAGGATTAGGCCTACATGAATAGGGTATCCTAGAATCAGTGAAAATTATTGGAAATCCTAAGCATCAAGGTCTTGGTTATTTGACAATTAAGGGATCCAAGCATATCAATGATACCTCTATAATACTAGGGGAAACTTTCTCTAATGCAAGCATCAACATAGGGAGAATGAAGAATCCTTATGATGAAGCCAGTTCCAATACTACAATCAACCGCATCATGAATCTCCATCCACCTATCACCCCATCCATGAATTGGGACCAATATCAAAAGAAGGATGTGAATCAAAGCAAGAAGAACATCATCAAAGAAAAATAACCTGGGAAGCATAATGGAAAAATAAAATACACATGGATACCAAATAATACAAAGAAAGATTATCCCTATCAAACTCCATCAGCCAAAGAAACTATGGGGAAAAATAAAAATGAGAAAAAGTATCCATCAAAGATGTCCACAAAGGAAAAGGTAGGCTTCCCAAGTGATGTACAAAGTACATCAAGCTATTGGTCCTAATTCCATACACACTTTTGTATCCACCCACTATTGCTCATCTTCCCAAGTTTGGAGAGTCAAAGGTTCCAAACTGTCAACCAATCCATCTTTTATTCCTAAAAACAATCCATCCACACCTCCACGCATGATATCCAATTCTCACATTGACCATGTATTGGCAACCATCCTGATGGAACCCTCGAAAAAACAAATTCCTTGTTCCATGTTAAAATCCCTTATTGCATTTGGATATAGGGTTGCTATCTACAAAAGCCTATATTATTCTATTGGGTCATTGACTCCCTATTACCCATTGCCAATTACTTTAACGTATCTATTAGTCATTCATTGTCACCTGGTAACTGGCCATTTGCTAGCCTATTTTTCTCATATTGTCCTAGGAATTCCCCTTCATAGGAACAACTTATCAGCATGTGCCTAAAATTTTCACTTAAGTCTTGATGTCCCTTGTAACTATATTGCTCATCATTGTTTTATTTATAGGTTTATACCTTGAATTAGCAATGAGCGATGAGTGGTACTTTCTTTTGATATCACTCATTGTTGATGGCACTCGACCCCTCAATTTTTTAATAGTGATGAGTGATGTTCTTAACTTTATTCTCTTATCACTCATCGTGGATGGTCATTGAAAAGAAAATTTGTACTAGTGATGAGTGATATACTATCGCACCGTGTGATCACAGATATGTTGTAAAAGGTAGTTCTCACATTAGCGATGTGTGATGAACCCTATAAATAATGTAAACCATTCATCACTAATTGTTTGCACAATTTATGAGGAGAATTAGTAATGAATAGAGGCCTTATCGCTCATCATGGATTTATCTCAAAACTTAAGTTCTAAATTAGTGATAAGCAATGGGTGCCTTCTAAAGGGGTTTTTCTTTCGCTAATTTGATATGATCTTATGGGTGATGTTTTTGGTGCCATTTTTTTTATGTAGGTGCATGTGTTCAAGATTTGGTGTTTCCACAATATCTCTGATCATCAATAGGATCCTAGGCCTGAAGTTTGAATTGGTGAAGCACAATAATGGAATAGATATGATCAAAATTCAGGCCATAGAATCAAGGGATAAAGGCCATCCTAGGAATGTTTTCATTGTTGATAGAGCTAAGCAATGATAAAGTAAATCAGCTATTGGCGATAACCATTAATGGAAGAGGCAACGTGTCATGATTCTGGGGATTTCGTACAGATCAGAAAAGGAAAGTGATGAGAGAACTGGAGGACCATTGATAAAGCTTTAAATCAGGGTGATCCAATGAATATAAATCCATCGTGTAAGTAACTTCATCACTAATGAGCATCTCAGGATTAGGGAAGGATTGGTGATGAAGCGAGGAAGCATGCAAGGAAATTTTCTCTCTAAACTGGCCTTATGTACTTCACCGATATTAATGAAAGTATGGATTAAGTTAGCGATACATGTTGATTGAAAGATCGCAACACTTGAGTCGGAATTTATTTTTTCCATGGATGAAGTTTTAATTGCTTTAAAAGAAATGACTTAGATTCAATCTTGAGTTGTAAGTTACCAACTTGCTCGCACAAGGAGATTTCAAGTCATTAACCTTGCATGCTTCAAATTGTCTATTTAATGAAGATTACTTGAGTTATTTTCCATGTCATACTTCATTTTTCAATGAATGAGGGTTGAAGGTTGATAAAGAAGTGTGTTGGAATTGAATTCTCCTGAGAAGTGTGTAAACATTCTAGGAAAGTAGGTATGTCATGATGATTCAAAAATCTAAGGGGTTGTGTTTGTTTGAGCCTTAGGGAGGTCTTGGGAATACAAATGGAATGCATGGAGCTCCTGATATGCCAAAAAGAAGAGTAGGATTAGGGAAATTCAAGGAGTATAGTACCAAGGAAAATTGTCGTCCAAAAGAGTAGATAGTTTCAGAAGAATTAGTCAAACACAAAGAGAAGAGCATGGTGGAATATAAAAAGAGGGAATGGATGGAGAGTGAGCATTGTAAGGCCTACCCAAAGGAATTCAATACTCCATGCGAGGTTCTAATTAACCCTTCAGACAATGAGGGTGACATTGAATCAGAGGGTGATTATTATCCCCTCTCCTTGGTACTATCGAGGAATCCTAATAAAGAGGTGGTGATAGTTTCTCTAGTCCCACCACGAGTAAAACATGGGAAAATATCCTTTGAGGTTCATGACTTAGAGTGATGATTGCACCCTATTTTTGTTAGGATTATCCTATTCAACATTCATGTGATTTATTATTTCATGTGTTGAGGTAGAAATTTTTTGGGCTGGTGTGTAGAAGAAGTGTCAGACTAGTTAACCTTGGCAGTGCGTATGTCATTTACAGGCGATATGCAAATTTGTGCTGGAGCTGCTATTGAATAATCCTCTTTGGTCAACAAGGATGAGGATTCAACATGGTTACAACAAATTCTACTTTTTAAGGAGCTGGTGTGTCTTCATTCAACGAATGTGGAATATGGTCTTCTACTCTTCTATTTTCCTCAACATTTGATTGCATGTAACAAACTAAGAATATCTTGAATTTTGGTGCAAATGAAATGAAATGTAAATGTAATTAAACCTGATGCTTGTTGCTCCCTTCTCCTATAAAAGGGATTTCAAGGCTTATTATAGTGGTCGGATTCTAAAGTCTTAATAGGGTTCTAGGTAAAAACTAAGTTCAAAAAGGGCGCTTAGAATATAATTCTGAAGTAGGCCAATAGTTTATCTTGGATAAGAAGTCATAAATGTAACAATCTTAAACAATTTTTATAGAAATTACTGACATCGAAACAAAATATCAGTCAAGGAATTGATACTCTCCTATGTATGTTCATTTCAAAGTAATGAATGTGAAATACTAATGGTGTTTTCATTTGTCTTCAAATATTTCATTTGAATGTATTACTCTATTTTCAGCTTTAATTCAAAGAATTAATTAAAATGCTTGAATAGGGTCATAAACTTTGTAAGGAATGGCTTAGGATTGCTAAGAATTAAATACTTCTTGCACAGTGAGTTTTCATAGACGCAAAGCAAAATGAAAATAGTTTGTTTCTCTCCTAAATAAGTAATTTGTATATTACATATCCTCTTGTATACTTGACTCCAATGCTCCAATTTATTAGACACTGGCCATTTTGTCAGAAAATATTGCATAAGATGAACAAATAGTGTTCCTAGCTCTAGACTTCTGAGAAGATAATACTTAAATAGAAAATCTCTCCAAGGATAATAGAAGTGGAATTATTTTCAATTCCTAGCAGATGGCTAATCCTTCATTTGAAAATCTACCAAATCTTCAATGAAATTGATTTTATCTACTATAAAAGGAATTAATTTGTGTATAAATGTGTTACTAATTGATTATATTGCACGAAAATGCAATTGGGATTACCCTCCTAGGTTTCACAGAGCCTGAAGTGAAGGAGTACGGACTTTAAAATCCTATGCTTGTTGTGTTGGCCACTAACCTAAAAATATTTCATTATAGGAGTTGGATAATTCTTAGAGGATTGTTCTATTCTGTTGGAAAAATCACTGATATTGTCATGCGTGTCCATATCCAAAATGTCAAATTTAGGAAAAAAATCCAAAAACATTCAAAAAACCAAGAAAATCCAAAAACATTCATAAAAATTAGAAAATGTCAAAAACATGTTATCTGAACTATGTCATCTCTGAGTTTAAATGTAGGAAAGGCTAATCTTTGATGAGCCCTCAAGACAAAAAATCCAAAAATATTCATAAAATCTCAGAAAACCCCAAAACATTTGAAAATTCAAAAATAAAAACGTTTGTAAAATCTCAAAAATACCAAAAATAGCCTCAAAACATAAAAAAAATCCAAATATTTGAAAAATCCATCCATCCCCATCCCACTTTCACTTGAAATAAACATCACTCATAATAAATCAATCGTCATCCTCAAACTTTGGTGAAACAATCAGAAACAAGTCTAGCAGGTTAAAAGTGGAAACTCAAAATGTCAAAGTCTAAGGTCTAGGTTAGTACGTAAACAAGTTGGTCAACTCTTTGTGTCAATATCCTATCATCCAATTAGTCCCAAATCAGCTATCTGATAACATCATGTCCTAGGATGCATCATTCCTACAATGGACATCAACATCAGACATCACTATAGTTTAGTCTTGGCTAGCGGTATGAAGAACATTAGCTTGTTTGTTTACTTTATCTTTGTCTTTTGACTTATCTTATTGTGCTCATTTTGATGACCTCTCGATGATGTTCCAAATGAAGGGGTTTAGAGAGAAAGGAATGGGGAAAAAATAATTATATTTTTATTTGTTGTGCTTGTTGGATATTCTTGTAATATAACTTGGTCATGTGTGCTTTGCTTAGTTTGGAGGGAGGGTGTTTTAGGTGTCTTGTTGACCACATAGGAAGGCTTGCTTTTCTATGTTTTGGTCCAAGATATTTGAAACATCTAAACTGCATTTTAAATAAGGTTTTGTATGCCAAGTGTGAATAGGGATACTCCTATTTGATTATCAATTCAAAGTCCATCACACTAGGTGCAATGCCATCCTAGTTCTTTATACCTTGATGCATCGTGCCTATGTGTGTTACCAAACATAAGGTAAGTAGCCCTTTTAAAGTCCCAATTCCTGATAAGCAAATCATCCATCTCTCATCATCATCTCTAATAAATTTGGCTTGTTGGATCTTCTTGTCTTCATCTCATTTCTTCTTTCTTCCACACTAACATCATACCATGACCAGTGAATCATCATCACTAGTGCATCCATCTTGCATCCACAAACCATCAACATATTGCAAATCATATCATATCATATAAGAGACACTGTTCATCTCACATGCATGTTCATCATCATAATATAGATCTGTTAGTCTAAGCATCTCATAAAGTATGCAAATGCATAGAACATCCATTGCATAATCATATAGGCATCATCACATCACCCATCTCAAATATATTGCATCATCATTTTAGTTGTTTAGGATAATATAGATTGGTTATTCTAAGCATCTTAAAACCATCTCATTTGCATCATCATCATAACCATCCATATGTCCATATTGAACCTCTTTGTCATGAGATCGACCCTCAAATCAAACTTTTCACTCGATCTCTCAAGGGGGCAGTGTACCAGAATGCTTCTTTCCACTAGGGCATCCTAAAAAATCAGAATTTTTTTGAAATATGATCGCGGCAAGATTATTCTTTGAACCTTGACGCAGTAGGTACATTGCTTCAAAGAGGGGAAAAATGTAGATACGTAAATTAGCCTGATTGATATCATACAATCGATATTGATTCACTAACTCCATCATTTACTAACCATTTAATCGATCAGGTTCTAATGTTCTCTCTTTGATTAAATAAATCAATTTTATTTAATTATCTTGTAAAGTTCTCCATTTAATTAAATAAATCAAGTATATTTAATTAAATCTATAATGTTCTTTATCTTCTCATTTAATATAAATAAATTCAAATATTTAAGTTGAATGTCACAATCAACTAACCTCCATTAAAATTAATCAAATCATGATTAATGCTAATCTAATCCCCCAATTCTCTATATTTTGCAACTTGCACAATAGATCAATTTATTTGATTTATTATTTCTTCTATTATCATTCAAAATGACATCTTTAGGGAATATGCTTCAAATTTCAAAAAGTCCCTCCAAAGGGACTTGTCCTCCAACATGGCATTAAATCCTCTTGCATTGTCTCTTACATGTCTCCAACTTTGCATTTACGACTCTTTCTTCTCCCTCCAACAAGCCAACTTTCAAATTTCAAATTCCACCTAATAGCATTTATCATGCACAATGACCAAAATGTGCACAACCTCCCTCCATTGGAATGCTGACAAGTGGCACAATGCCATTGGTCCATCTTTAATCCCACATTCATCCTATCTTTCAAATCCTCCATCCTTCTTTCTATAAATAGAGGCCTTCTCTATTTGTTGAGGGAGCCACAATCAATGTAAAATAATTATTCTCATTTGTGGAGGAGAATTGGAACCAAAGATATCATTTGCATATCAAAGATCATCCATTTTTATCATTTCTTAGCTAGGTTATTTAGGAATTCAACCAAGGAGTCTCTATCTTCATCAAATCATCACAAAGCGTACAAGGGATTAGGAAAGGGCCATTTTCCACATCAAAATGGCACCAATTCCCTCACAGGATTGAGAGTTTGCATGCTTAAATAGGATTTAAAAGTTTTTCTTTTTTTGTTCTTCATTTATTTCCTATTTTGAGCATTGTAGATGAATTTCATGGGGAATCTTAGTTCTAACTTGCATATGGATCAAATCTTGTGTTTGTTTTCTATGTTTGTGCAAGTCTAGGATTGGGGTTCACAATATATGTTGAGGATATTTAGAAAATTGTAATAAAGAAGGTTTATTGGTTTTTCTTTGGGATGTATTCCTATGCTTGTGTTGTTTAGATATATTGATCATGGCTATTAATTATTGTTGTATCTGGAATTTGGACTTTTGGATTATTGTACAATGCCAGATATGTTCACTAGTATGTGTACTATGCTTTTTAGTGTATTTGGTTGTTGTCTGGGAGAAATGTAGTTCCTTCAGATTTCTCTAAATTGTGGTTTCAAAACTTGTGGTCTTGAAAATAAGCTGATATGATCATGTTCAAGTTAATTTTGTTATTCAAAGAGATTAGATCATGCTAAGGTTGTGTGTGCTTATTTATTCTATGTTTTTTACACAGGTATTAGCTGACCCTGTGTTAAACACTACCTACAAAGTTCATGGAAGTGTGTTGAGGCATGTTGGGACTTATTTGGGTCCTTATTAAATATTTGTTTGGGTCATCCTCATTGTAATTCCATTGTGGAATTTTTTGGTGCTGACCTAATTTGAATTTGTAAATATAAATTGTGTGTGGACGACTTTGGATACGTTTCAAAGTTAAAGATGGTATAAATATATGTTGAAATGTTTGTGAAAAAATGTACAAGAGAAAGAGAAAGATAGATGTGAGATAGATGCAAAATAGTGTGAGTGTGATGTAAGGTTGAGCAGATCAGTGTGAAATTCAAAGTAGCAAGTTTCCAGAGGTAGTGAGATGAAGGTGTACTCTATCATTCAAGCATTTCTACAAGTGTGTGAGTGAATTGTGGTGGAAATATCTATTTCATTGAGATACTTTTCTCTCTGTAAAAAATATCTTCTATCTTATTTGTATCTATGTGGCAATAATCCCTACGAGTGGTTTACCTGTATTGGACAGTGAGTCCTATTTTGTATCAGTTTGGACAAGTAAGTCTTGTGTTGATTGTGAGCCTTTTTGGCAGTGATCCTTTATATTCAGTTATGAAATTATTTATATCGTGAGCTAATCCTCACCATTTTTTTCCCTCATTTGGTTTTCCATGTAAATTTGGTGTTATTGTGTGTATGGTTTTGCTTCTTTCAGTTTTTTCCTTTACACTTAATGACTAATCGTATTAGCAGAGTAAAGGATTTTTGAATGGTAATTGATCTAACCTTTGGTGAAATTTTTATAGATTAAAATTGCTACAACTAATTCACCCCCACTCTTAGTTGTCTTGTTCAATAACTGGTATCAGATATTGGTTCCTTGGAGAAGAGATTAACCAATTAATGAAGGTTCAAAATGGTGAGCAAGATCACTATTGAGTGTCCTAGGTTTTATGGGACTAACTATTCCCTCTAGAAAATAAAGATGGAAGGATATCTAGAATACCATGGATATGATGTTGAGAAAGCTTATAAGATTACATACACTACTCCTGCTAATGTTCCAAGTACAGTTGATTAGATCAAGGTGCATGAAGAAAACAATAAGGAAAATTTCATTATGAAGAATAGTATTTCACAATCCAAGTTAATTAAAGTTTCAAATCTAAAGACTGCTAAAGAGGTGTGGGATGCATTGGAAAAGATTCATGAAGGAGATGAAAATTTCAATGAAGCTAGTGGTACTTGTAAAATCCATGGCCATTTTGTAAAAAAATTGAGCCTCCTAAGGGCTAGGGTTCACTTTTCATGCACTAGGGTTTTTTCTTAGGGTATAAAATCCCTCAACCCTTCATTGTTTGATAAAACCCTCCTTAAGCCTTAAGTTTCCTGTTCCTTCATTGAATTTCTATATCTGGTTGCAGGTCATTTAAGTTACAACTTATGTCTTTGATTTCATGGGTATGACTAACTCCTCTTCCTAGTGCTCAAGGTAACACATATCTAGTGGGTTGGGGAGATAGTTCAATATCGGTGGGACTTGCCTTGGAGTCTCTTTGATAGCTCAATAGCTATATTATCGGTGTGAAACTGGGTCATCAAGGGGATTCCTTTGTGTTTCTCCTTGATGGAGCGACAAGGGGTGTTGTTGTAAGTGTGTCGCAGGTTTTTAGAACTTCACAACCTTTGACAATAGGTTCTGAAGTTCAAGTTTTTGGTGACTTGGCGATAATGAAGGTCATGTTATCAGAAAGACTAGAAAACATCGGTGAGACCTTTGGTTGTGTCTCTTTGATGGAGTGATGAGAAGGTAGTGTTCAACGTGGGACCCAGTCATAATGACGAGGGTGACAGTGATGAAAAAGTAACATGTGGAATGAAGAGATTGGATAAACAGTATTCCACATCCTTGTTGTGGATTACGATGCAGTGACACAAAAATAAGGGGGACAGGTGACATCATCAAGGGTTTTCATCAGTGTGACTAATAGTCATTGGTGAGACCTACTCAAATGTCTCTTCAATATTCTAATATGTGCTTGATCAAAGAGAGAGAGATGTAGATCAAAGGGAGTTTCACGATTATCTCTTCGATACAGTGATGAGCACTCCATCGGTAAGACAATATGGTATTGTCAAGACCTTGCACAGGGTCCCTCCAATAGGGAAATGGAAGAATGGATGCTGACTGTGGGACCTGGTAAGGTAAGGATGATGTGTGTTAGTGTTATAGTCAAAAAATTAATGAAAGGATGACACATGGTAGGAAGCGATATTGGATGGTGAAATGTGGTGACATGATGACATGGGGACCACTTGTCTATAGTAGAAAATGGTATCAGGGTGACAACGCCATATTGATGAGAGTGGAGTTGATGTCTCTTCAATAGCTCGATGGCTATCTCATCAAAGTGACATTGGTGTGTCGATAGGATCTTGGATGTTGTCCTTCTGATGGATTGATAAGCTAGGTGGGACCTGACAAAGGAAGAAGTCAAGCTGACGATGGAGTTCGAGTATGTGGACAACAAATGGAAATAGCTTGCAAGCCCCACAAAGTTTTGTGGGCCCATGCTTTCAGCTAAGCAGTATAAAAAGGGACGGCCCAGATCTAAGGGTGAAGATTGAAGGTGATGTTTTAAAGTTAATTGGGGATCTTATCTTGATCATCCACCTCACATCTGATGGATAGAATGTAATTACTAATGGCTAGGTGCTCTTGTTCATGGGTAAAGACTGTGCAGTAGTGGTGCATCTAAATCTCAACTACTATATCGAATATAAGTAGCTTCGGATCAAATTCTTGTGCTTCTTCCAAGGTTGAAGTGATTGTTGAGTGGTGCCATTTATTTCTTGATGTGTTGCAGTGGTTTTATTCCTTGTTAGGGTATGTTCTTCCTATCCTAATCATGGATTTCTCAAGAGTTCCATACATGTTTTTATAATTTCATCAATGTTGGAGTGTGCTTGAGCTATCAGGGGCATTCATGTCTTGTTGTTGCATCATTTTGGGGGGAAGTTCTCTGTGGAATGCAATTTAATCTGGGTGCTTTGGTCCAAAACCCTAGTTTGGTTAGGGTTAGAAATTTCAAATTGAAATATGAGTTATGCCTACACTATAAAGGAAACTTTTTTACATTTTGTTGAGGTTCCATCCTCTCTAAATTTTGTAAGTCTTTGGTTTTAGTTTGTATAGTGTTTTCTACACCTAGAATGGAATTGTTGTAATGTTTTCTCTGTAATAACAATAGATTAACCAAATTTTCATTGTATTCTACTCTTAAATATTGTATCAACTCTATCATCCTCTTCATTTTTGTACTCACTATATTTGAATCAATATAATCAAGGATTGTTTTTGGTTCTCAATCACATTTGTTGATCTTGAATGTTTGATTTGTTAGTTTCTATTCAAGGAGAAAAGTAATTTCTTTCAATTCATATTTTAAGGTAGTGATGATGCAATAGGGATTTCAAAGAAGTTAGTTATGTTCTTTTCTTGGTTTCTTGTTGTAAGGAAACAAGTTTATAAGAAGCCGGGTTGGGTCTATTGTAGGAGTGTTACTTCATTTCTAGACTCTATGTGGATAAGTCACTGATCATTCTATGTTCATAAGCCCAAGTATGAGGTGGATCGAATTTCAATTCAAAAGAGAACCTTTTAATTTGTTGCATTTGATTTTATGTTTGTTTCCATACTACCATAAGATATTGAAGAAAAGGAAGATTTGTGTAGATGATTTATCCCATTGAGGTATTTCCACCATTGTATTATGACGATCTTCCTTAATGTATAGGGATACCCACCTTGGTCTTGCAAAGCCTAAAGTGAAAACGAGAGGCTTTCCAATTAGTCATCTCCTATTCGTTGGCCACTAACCTAGGGTTTTTGAGTATAAGGAGTAGCTACCCTTTAGGAGATGCTATACCATCATCTAGAAAATCCAACAGATTGGCGACTCTATTAGAGAGAAAAAGAAGAAATCTTTGGGTGAGAAAATGAATATATGCTCTGCCTCTTTGTGGAACCAAATGCTTTGAGGAAGATAAGGATAAGTGCATGAATCTTTGTGTGAGAAACTGCAAATATGCTTTGTCTTCTTATAGAAGATAGAGATTTGCAAAGGGACCTGCATACTTGAAGAAGGAGGTTGCTACAACATTTTTGGTGAGTTCTCAAAGTTTGGTGCTCTGCTAGTGGAGAGAACTCAAAAATATATTGATCTTGGAAGAAACTCTCTGGTACTTGAAGATCTTTTCCTCTTTCAAAGAGGTGGAGAATTTTCAAAATATTCCACATCATCAGAAGAGTTGGTTGTATTAGTTTTTAGGTATTTTCCTATTGCAAAATTTTCTATGAAGGTCTACAACAAAGTTCTAGTAAATTTTGTCCCTTATTTAGTGCTTTAAGGTACTAGTTCAAAAGGGAAAAGAGAAGTTGGATATTCTGTAGTTAGTTGTAGAGGGTTAATATTTAAAATGTATCATCAAATGGATTCCCCCTCTACTAGCTACTCTATCATGTGTGAACCATGGTCATATCCTCAAAGAAAATATTTTTCTTTGGAGATATATAACCCTATGGATTGCAATAAAATCCATGGTTATCCACATTCTGTCCTATGGGAAATAAAGCAATATTTTCCTAAGTTTCAGGGAAGTTTAGAAGAATCAACATCATGAAATTGGCAGGATTTCACTTATTTATTAGTGCAAAGTTAGATAGAGGAAGAGGATGTTGTCATGAAGTTATTTGTAAGAACTTTAGAAGATGATTCTAAGGACTGGTTTGATAATATGCCTTTGCATTCTATTTGTTCATGGCATGAGTTTAAAGATATATTCATAGAGCATTTTGGTGAAGTGAATAAAATTCATCTGTCTGACAATAGTTATGATGAGGTGACATAAAAATCTAGTTTCATACCTCTTGCAGATGTTGAAACAACAAAGGTGGAGAGCTTACTCTCTATATCAAATGAGTGTGATATTTTTTGTGGTGAATTTCAACTAGAAGAGAGAAACAATGATGAGTCTAATGGTGATTTCTAGTTTGATATTATGGGATATGACTCTACGAGTCTGTGTAGCACCAAGGAAGAAGAAGATGTGTCTACTATGGGTGATGAACAAGAGGTTGTTACCTTGTTTGATTCCCCACATTCTTTTGTCCCTGTTCTTGGTTTTGAAGTTTCCACTGAGTTTGTACATGAGGATAGCATAGATGTAGCTGTAGGTGAAAATGAAATTCAAGAAGTATATCTTGCTACTATTGAAGATGTTATTTATGATGAGTTTGCACCTATGGAGTATGATTATGTAGATCATATGGATGCCTATGAAGACTTGTTTTCATGGGGTGCAGCTCATAGTCTTTCTCATTAGCAGTGGGCTTCAAATTTGTTGTGGCAGAGTTCTATTGTTGAGGTAATATCCCTTGATGTGTGTCATAGTTCAATTTTTTGTGACACATTTGCCTTAGAAGATTGCAAGGGGAATGAAAATAAGAGGAAATCTGAAGAGTATAGCTCTTCACACAAAGTACCTCATGATATGAATGGATGTGTTGATGAGGTCTACATCAACATTGAGAAATTTAAGCATGTTGCTTGCAGTTTTGATGAGCAGTAATGAGGCAATAGTATTTTGGTTACGCATGTACCTTGTGTGCTTGATGTAGACACTAAAAATTGTCCTAGGCTTGCAATTTCTAAATTCTCCATCATTTCCCTTTTTGTCTTTGATAATTAAATAATTATAATTATTTAATTATTTTCTAAAGTCATAATTCTTCTATTAATTAAATAATTTTAATTATTTAATTAATTCATTTTTTATATCTTTATTCCTCCTTGATTAATTAAATAAATTTTATTTATTTTAATTTGGTCCACTCTCTTGAATTTTGAATTAAATCATTATTTAATTCAAAATGATTATTTTTGTCACATTCCTCTATAATTAAATAATTATTTTAATTATTTAATTATTCATTGGCCACCTAAATTAAATAATTTTTATTATTGAATTTCTCCTATCACCTCTTTTTCCATGCAAATATTATCTTCCACATCAAATATTATCTCTTGACATCTCATTTAATCCTAGACCTTGATTGAATTATCTCATAATTCAATCTCAACCCTTCATCCTTATCATTTTCCCTAATTTAGCCCTAACCCTATTTCATACTACAACTTTCAATCTTGTCCATTGATTAAGAAATATTATTGGCATCCAATCTCAAACATTCATTCAAATTTTTCTTTTCTATAAAGACTTTACCCTTGTCATTTTCATTATCTACACCTATTATGCAAGTATATGCTTCTAGTGTGAGACAACAATCTTCAATATTTTGCTAGTCACTTGTCATAGGATTCTTAATGCACACTCAAATATGAGGGAAATTATCATATTCAAGAAAAATGGAGAAGTGCAATGGAGGTGAATCAATGGTGGCATGCAGATTTGGTAATATTGTTTTATGCTTTATGTCTTTATGCTCATTTGTGCTTCATTGTTTATTAAGGTTTGATTTATATGCTTTATTGCATTAACCTTAATATTTTAGCCCTAATTATTTACCATCATTTCCTCTTTTTTCTTTGATAATTAAATAATTTTAATTATTTAATTATTTTCTAAAGTCATAATTCTTCTAATAATTAAATAATTTTAATTATTTAATTAATTAATTTTTTAATCTTTATTCCTCCTTGATTAATTAAATAAATTTTATTTATTTAATTGTGTCACTAATTAAGTCCTCTTCTTTCTAAAATTAAATAAATTCTTATTTATTTAATTTTTGTCCACTTTCCACTAAAATTAAATAATTATTTTTAATTATTTAATTATTCATTAGCCTTTTCTCTCCTAAATTAAAGAAATTTTATTTATTTAATTTGGTCCACTCTCTTGAATTTTGAATTAAATCATTATTTAATTCAAAACGATTCCTTTTGTCACATTCCTCTATAATTAAATTATTATTATTTAATTATTCATTGGCCACCTAAATTAAATAATTTTTATTATTTAATTTCTCCTATCACCTTTT
>VDFB02252616.1:32283816-32309270 GCA_007258455.2 Sequoia sempervirens
GACCATTGCTAGACTTTGGTGACAGATGTTGATCATGCTTTGGAATCAATTCTTGAGGTATGTCCGCTAACTCATTAGGTGATGTAGAGACATTTTCAACATGATCATTGGTTGATGGATCGTGCATTATGTCAATAAGATCAAATAATTGTAACACTCCTTGAAATAGATCACTAAAAAGTGACTCTTGATGTATGGTGAGTTGATCATTGGATGGGGTGGATACATCTTCAATGTGCTCATTAATGGAGAGATCTTGAACATTGTTTTTAACAATTATGGTGGAGATATTGTCAATGTCTTCAACCATAAGGTCAAGTGATGTTGACATTTCTTGAATTGGATCATTTTTGGGTATTGTTGGTGGATTTTGATCATGATTGAAAAATGACTCTTGATATATGTTGATTTGATCTTCAAATGAGGTAGAAATATATTTAATGTGCTCATTGATGGATAGATCTTGATCATTGTTTTCAACAATTGTGGTGGGGAGATTATCAATGCTATCACCAGTGGTTGAATCTTCATTGTTGTCCCCAATAGTTATTATTTTTTGATCAATAAGATCTTGGATAATATTTTTGAGTCAAATACAATTTGACGTTGTGTGTCCCTTTATTTTGTGAAAATAACAAAGGTTATTTTCATTGTACCATGGCAGTTTCACTAAGGGTTCTCAATAGTTCACATAGACGGGTATTTTAATGAGATTGTCCTGCACCAATTGTTGCATGACTGATTCGTTGGTTTCCCAAGTGGTGTGTATTTTCGTTTGTTACCCTGTGAGACTTGTACTTTAAATTGAACTTGTGGTGATTGATTTTGGAGATGTGGTGATTGATCTTTGATATGTGGTGATTGATCTTCAAGATGTGGAGGTTGGGTCTGTTGTTGATGTTGTTGATCTTGATATCCAACTTCTTGACATTGAAGATATTGTTCTTGATGTGGTTGTTGACACAACTCAATGCTTTGATGGCATGGTTTAACCAATGGAAGAGTATTGATTTTGGGGTGGAGATGTCTCTTGGTGCAATGACTCAACTATTTTGGTAAGTGTAGCAATTTTATCTCAAAAAATTTGATCTTGATTTTGATCTTGACTCCCTTGATATAGTTGATTCTTTTGTTCAAGCAGATTTGGAATGTGTACTTGTGGTGTTTGTATGGGATCATGGAAAAATCAGTTTTGGACAATGTTCTAATTTGGGATGATGTTCAAATTTGGCATTATAGGTTGAAATTAAGCATTTTTGTGGTTGGGAATCACATTGCCTTGATTTAGGTAACTTTGATTTTGCATGGTGTTACCTTGACTTGAATCAGTACATGGAGTTGTTATCATATTGTTTGGACTTTGAACAAAATTTGTATGATTCACAAACATATCCATCCCAAAGTTTACCAAGTGTGGATTTGAAATGTTCATGTTTGGTAAACTTGTACTTGGTATGTTCACATTTGGTATGCATGGATTTGATGGGATAATCTTTTTTTGTTGAAGGCTCATGCATTGATTGTTTGATTGATAGATTTGTAGGTTTGGACTTTGATTTAAATCTACCATTAGGAAAGGTGTTCCAAAATTTAGATTGGGCATACTCACATTTGTTGTGCCATTGAGGTTTGTAAGAGATAATGACCCCATGTATGGATTGTATAAATGTGAGTTTTGATAATCCATTGGCATTGTAAGGCTTTGATAATTTGGTTGACTTGTATTACTCATGATGTATGAGTCAAGTTTATATTCCATGTTCTTCTTTTGTTTTGACCTTGTTGCAAAATTCAACCTCTAAGGTGTTTAGGACCAATAATGAGGTGAGGGATGAAATGGGTGAATGATATGGGTGTTTAAATGTTTAGAAGCTTCTAGATCAATGCTAGACTTAGGGTTTGATTTTGATTGGTTTGATTTGGATAATGAACTTGTAAACCCTAAGATGTTAGATGTTATCGTAGGATGAACTTGTTCAAAGAAGTGACAATTTAACTAAGTGTGTGAGGAAGGATTCATCCAAACACACCTAACTAAATAGATGATTTTGATTTGGTTTAAGGATGTACCCAAGTCTAGACAATGATGTTTCCAAAGCTCTTAAAGTTGTTTGGTGGGATGGATTTTGATAGATGTTAGGAATGGATGAAGTGTTTTATTTTGATCCTAAATGAACCTAAGAAGGACTTGCTTACAAGACCAAGTTTTTGAAGAATATGCTTTTCTCTAAGAGTGGTTCAAACTAAAAGACCAATGTTTGCATGAAAACCATATGACCAAAAGATACCAAGCACATGTGTGGGGTCTAATTGTTTCTTAACTTTGCTTAATGATTTATTTTAAACACTCTTGATTAGGTTTCAAACTAAATTTATAATGTCCCAATTTCTTTTCATCCCACAAAGTGATTTATGTGGAAATCAAGGAAATCAAGGAAAATCTTTCCTATTATTGACCTTAGTGAGAGAAGATTGTGATGGAAATTCAAATGCTTAGAATCCTCTAAGGATAGAATCCTTAGGGCAAGCAATAGCACATGAATTTTTCAAAGGTTATTTTCTCTTCCTCAAGGGTTTGAAATTTGATGCTCATGTTGAATGTTTGTTTTCCAATGTTTAAGATCAAGAAAAATGTTTTGATTCCAAGAACATACACAACCCTATGGATATTTGAGACAATATTTGTTGAATCCCCACTTGGATAAATCTAGCTACACCTACTTTTAGCAGATGATTAGATGCTTGACCATAAAGCTCTCCCTTACAGTGCACTGGCTTCTCAAGTCATCCAAACATCAGTAACCATGAATCTCCCATGGAATACTTCTCATCTCTACTAAATACGTAAAAATGTGGGGTGGTTTCAAAATGACCGTTCTTGCACCAACAAATAGATTAAGGGTTTTGGTCTTTTAAACAAGGGTTTTTAATGTGGAAATTATGTTCATAGGGGGTCATCCATACACTAAGAGACCATTGCTACCCTTCTTTCCAGAAAAATGCTTGTGATACTTTCCTTTCCTCAAGTACCCACACTTATATCCTTGGTGTAAGTCACTTGGGTTTAGATTGTTCCTAGTTGGGTCATTCCCTTGGGCGATTGATTTTCCCCACAAGGCAGGCCCTCTAAGGATAAACAATAGAAAGAAAGTACATATGTAGTTCAATCAATCTTCATTAAGAAACAAAGAGGGAACACACGTAATATACTCCACACACTCACATGGTTTGTTCAATTTTAAGAATCCAAATTGAAGTGTGGAGGTAATCACTTACACAACTTAATATCACAAAAATCCTTTTGATTCTCAAGATATCCGTGAGGCATGAGAGAAGTGCATAGGTATTTTAGATGATATTACTTTGGATAAGTGGTTACAAAACAAAAAATAACATGTTAATTTTAATCCTTCAAAGCAATAATTGGTTTCTTTTTAAGCACCAAAAGGAAAAATGAAAGTTGTTTGTTCAATTCTTAAGCCTTAAACAAAATATAGTAAGTTTCCTAATGCTCTTTTTAATCCTTTTGTGTTGTTATATTTTAGATCCCAAATGAGAATTAGTGTGTCCTAAAGCTTGAAAGATAGCATATCCTTAGAATGGAATTATAATATCTTGCAAAGTGTTTAAAAAAAATTGTTACAATCACATGATAATGTTTTTTATTTCACTTCCATTCTCCATGATCCTTTAAAACCTACAATCCAAGCTCCAAATGTTAGAGGAAATCAAGAAACAAGAAGATATGAGGGTTAGATAAATGATTAAGCATACAAACCCTAAAATTTAGATCAAGTTTCATGGTGATTTGAAATTAGGTGAAAATTTGAAAATTTTAACTCTATTAAAGTTGAGAAACACCTACACCATTTGATAGCTTATGAAATTATACCCCATTTAAAAAAAAACCTCCAAAAAAGACCAAAAAATGACCAAGATATGGCCATTTTAAGATTGAGTGAAAAAGCAAGAAAGCAAAGGTGATGCCCTTTGCAGCGGCACTGTTTGGGTCCAAACAATGACGCATATGAAAAAAATGGTGTTGTTTGAGGATTTGAGTGGTGCTCTAGTGAAACCAACGACGTTGTTTGGAAAAATAGAGACCACAAATGCGTCACAATTTTTTCCAGCGGCACTATTTGACCCGGAAACACAAAAACACACAAAAAACAATAGAATTTGACCAAAAAAGATGTTAGATTCTTCAAGTTCACCCTCCTACTGCCAAAATATGAACCCCAATCCTAGACCTACACAAACATAGCAAATAAACACAAGATTATATCCATATGCAAGTTAGAACTAAGATTCACCATGAAATTCATCTACAATGCTCAAAATAGGAAAGAAATGAACAAAAAAACAAGAAAATATTTTAAATCATATTTAACCATGTAAAATCTCAATCCCATGGGGGAATTGGTACCATTTTGATGTGGAAAATGGCCTTTTCCCAATCCCTTGTAAGCTTTATGATGATTTGATGAAGATAGAGACTCCTTGGTTGAATTCCTACATAACCTAGCTAAGAAATGATAAAAATGGATGAAGAATGGATGATATTTGATATGAAGATGATAAATTTGGTTCCAATTATCCTCCACAGATGAGCATAATTATTTTACATTTATTGTGGCTCCTTCAACAACATGAACAAACAACACAATATTAGTCCAGTATGCAAATCTAAATCAACATTCCCCATGCAATTCATTTGAAATGAAATGAAAAAGAAAACAAGAGATAAACTAAATGAAAACTATGTAATCTTGCTCAAAACAAACAAACTCTCAATCCCATGGGGGAATTGGTGCTATTTTGATGTGGAAAATAGCCCTTTCCCAATTCCTTGTAATTTTGATGATGATCTTTGATGAAGATTGGTGCTCCTTGATTCAAAATGTTGATAACCTAGCTAGGATGGATGAAATGCTATGAAACTACAATGAAAATGGATGAGAATGGATTCAAAATGACTATAGTGATCTTACATGGATTGTGATGATCAAATGCAATAGAGAAGGCCTCTATTTATAGAAAGAAGGATGGAGGATTTGAAAGATAGGATGAATGCGGGATTAAAGATGGACCAATGGCATTGTGCCACTTGTCAGCATTCCAAAGGAGGGAGGTTACACAAATTTTGGTCATTGTGCATGATAAATGCTATTAGGTGGAATTTGAAATTTGAAAGTTGGCTTGTTGGAGGGAGAAGAAAGAGTCTCAAATGCCAAGTTGGAGACATGTAAGAGACAATGTAAGAGGAGTTAATGCCATGTTGGAGGACAAGTCCCTTTGGAGGGACTTTTTGAAATTTGAAGCATATTCCCTAAAGATGTCATTTTGAATGATAATAGAAGAAATAATAAATCAAATAAATTTATTTATTGTGCAAGTTGCAAAATCTAGAGAATTGGGGGATTAAATTAGCATTAATCATGATTTGATTAATTTTAATGGAGGTTAGTTGATTATGACATTCAACTGAAATATTTAGATTTATTTAAATTAAATGAGAAGATAAAGAGGATTAGAGATTTAATTAAATATACTTGATTTATTTAATTAAATGGAGAACTTTAGAAGATAATTAAATAAAATTGATTTATTTAATTTAAGAATGATGACTAGAACTTGTTTAAATAAAATTGATTTATTTAATCAAAGAGGAAACATTAGAACTTGTTAAATAAAATTGATTTATTTAATCAAAGAGAGAACATTAGAACCTGATCAATTAAATGGATAGTAAATGGAGTTATTGAATCAATATCGATTGCATGATATCAATTGGGCTAATTTATGTGTCTACATATACAATCAATAAATTTTTTCCATGACATCAATGGAAACAACAACCGTTAGATAACTAATTGACATAAATGAAAACACCTTCATACTTGCAACAATTTTTCCCACCATGATTTTGGTAAATGATACTTCATCCTATTAATAGCTTACTCAAGCCATATACCACTAATATAAGCCTTGAATATCCTTTAAAATAATGCTCTAACCTCTACCAAGGTATGCATGTGTATTTGACCACTATGAATCTCACACAAAATAAAATACATCACATAACTTATCCCCTTGGACAAGGTTTTAAGAAAAGATCATACAAGTACACACCTTGAATCACATTGAAAATAATAAACATTTCATGATAAATTCCATGTAAATCAATGATTTTGACCTTGTCTCATCAAGAACATGAATAATGCCATATGATATGAACTGTTATGAAATAACTTGCACAATAGAAGAATATGATATGAAATATGTTGAAAATACTTGATAATAACTAATAATAACAAGCCACTTCGAGGGGGAAAACCTCCAAATATCTCTAATGAGAACACACTTCACAACTTGATGATGAAATAAGACTCACAACCTCCTATATATACCTATTTATGCCTAGGATATCACCTAGGCTGACTTAGACACACCTATATAAGTCTTAGGCTGACCTACACAACTAAATAACAATATACCAATGATAATATGACTTAATAGATAGTTAAGATAGCCACAAGCCAACTATTCATAACTCGATGTACACTAATATTAAGGGCGTAGCATGCCCCCCTTCTTCAAAGAAGCATTGTCCTCAATGCTAATCAAGTTTGGACACTTTTGAATGAACTCCTCGTCCTCCCATGTGGCATCTTCAACTGGTAAATTCTTCCATTGGATGAGATACTCAGTGATAGTTCTATTCCTCAGCTTCTTTGTGCGTGTTTGACGAATGCACTCTGGTTCCAAAATGATTCTTCCTTCTTCATCGAGCTCGGGTAGTGTTTTTGAGTGGGAATATTATGCCCAATGACCTTCAAATAGGAAACATGAAAAATTGGATGTATCTTTGTTGTTGGTGGCAACTCAAGCTTGTAGGCAACACTACTGATCTTTTGCATGATTTGGTATGGACCATAATACTTTGGAGACAACTTATTATTCTTTCTTTGTTGCTTTAGTGATATTTTCTTATAAGGCTGCAATCTCAAGAAGACCTAATCCCCAACTTCAAAACTTATTTCACTACGATGTTGGTCAGCCTGTTGTTTCATTTGATTTTGTGCCATGGCTAAATTATCCTTAAGTCCTGAAAGTACTTGTTGTTGATGAAGCAAGTGGTCTTCTACTGCCTGAACTCTTGGGGACACCTTTATTAAAGATGTGATGGAAGGAGGATGATATCCATAAAGTGCCAAAAATGGAGACATTTTTGATGAGCTATGAAAAGAAGTATTATACCACCATTCTGCAAGTGGTAGCCAATCTACCCACTTAGACTGTTTCTCTGAAGTGAAACAATGTAGATATCCTTCCAAACACTTATTAACAACCTCATTTTTCCCATCTGATTGAGGATGGTATGAAGAGCTATGAGCCAATTGAGTACCCAAACATGAGAATAAATCTTTCCAAAAGTGACTAGTGAATATAGGATCATGATCACTAACAATAACTTTAGGTGTACCATGTAGCTTTTGGATATTCTCCAAAAAATATTTTTCCACTGCACTTGCTGTAAAAGGATGTGCTAATGCAATGAAGTGTGCATATTTAGTGAGCTGATCAACTACCACCATGATGACATTATGACATTTAGATTTGGGAAGCCATGGATACCTCTTCCCAACGCTGGCTAGAATAGATAAGGCTGTAAGAGACCGGTGTCTTAATTGTCTCCCCTTTATGCCTTTTGACACACCAAACATTCACCACAAATTTTTGAACATCAAATTTTTAGCTCCCTTCCTAAAAAGAAATCTTGCTGGACTCGGATGATATGTCTTCAAAACTCGGAAGACCACCTAATCGGAGACTCATGCAGCTTTGTGAGAATCTTGTTTTTAAGAGTGGAATTCATGGAGAGATACAAACACTTTTTATACCAAAGAGTATCTCCCTTCCAACAAAACTTATCTGAACTACTATGATCACTTTTTAATTGTTGGATGAGATTACTTTTTGCAACATCATTTTGCCATCAGCTTTTGGCTTCCCTCCACCCAATTTTCTTGTAATATTGAAAGGGCACACAATAAGGCTTCATCTTTCTCATCCTTCCTTGAAAGTGCATCTGCAACAATATTTTCTTTCCCTTTCTTATATACAATCTCAAAGTCATATCCTAACATCTTAGTGACCCATTTTTTGTTGCTCTTCAGAAGATAGTCTCTGTTCCAAAAAATATTTTAGGCTATCATGATCTATCTTAACTTTGAAATGTCTACCCAATAGATAAGGCCGCCATTGTTTCACTGCATGGAGTATTGCTAGCATTTCCTTCTCATAAATAGGTTTTAGTTGATTCTTACCTTTTAATTGATGACTCTCAAAAGAAATTGGTCGACCTTCTTGCATGAGCACTTCTCCTATCCCATTTCCAGAAGAATCACATTCCACAATGAATTCCTTGGTGAAGTCAGAAGTGGCAAGCACTGGAGTAGTACACATAGCCTCCTTCAATCTCTCAAATGTTGTGTTGGCAGACTCATTCCAATGAAAAGAATCCTTCTTCAATAGAGTGGTGAGAGGTGCTGCTATACTACCATAATTCTTCACAAATCTTCTATAGTACCCTGTCAATCCCAAGAATCCTCTTAGTTTCTTAATGCTTTTGGAATAGGCCATTCCATGATAGCCTTAATTTTGTTAGGGTCCACCTTTACTCCTTCATGTGAAACTATGTGTCCCAAATACTCCACCTCTGTAAGACCAAAAGCACACTTGGATGGTTTAGCATAGAGTTTATGATCTTCAAGTATTTGTAATGCTTGGTCCACATGTTGCAAATGTTCTTCCCAATTCTTGCTATAAATCAATATGTCATCAAAGAATACTAACACAAACTTTCTCAAGAATTTCTTAAAAATGGAATTCATCAAACTTTGGAATGCAGATGGTGCATTGGTAAGACCAAATGACATCACCAAAAATTCATAATTCCCCTCATGAGTATGAAATTTTGTCTTACAAATATCTTCCTCCTTAATCCGAATTTGGTGATAACCAGATCTAAGATCTAACTTGGTAAAATACATAGCTCCATTTAATTAATCTAGCAAATCATTAATGACTAGAATTGGAAACTTATCCTTAATGGTGTACATGTTGAGCACTCTATAATCTGGAAACATGCACCAAGTATCATCCTTCTTACATACCATTACCATAGGCAAGGAGTAACCACTTTGGCTATGCCTGATGATTCCTGCCTCTAGCATCTCTTCAACAATTTCTTCTATCTCACTCTTTTGTATTTGTGGATACCTGTAAGGCCTAGTGTTCGGTGGTTGGCTCCCTGGAACTAACTGTATGGAATTATCATGATCCCTCTTAGGAAGAAGTCCTTTAGGCATATCTACAAGAACAACTGAGTGATGATCAATTATAGCTTGCAAATCTGGATGAGTAGGAGCATTAGATTGAGAGACTTCTAATGAACATAGTTGGGCCACAAATCCATCTACTCCTTTCTTAAGCAACTTTTGCATTGGATGAGAGCTTACCATTTGTGGGGATTTCATCTTCAACCCCCTTAGCTCTACTAGCCTTCCTTCTGATTGAAATCTCAGGAATAGTTCTTGGAAGTTCATCTCAATCGTTCCTAATGTAGTAAGCCATTGTACTCCCAAAACAATATTTGCTGCACCCATGGATATCGCATACATTGGGGTATCCAGTAGATAATCTCCCATGGATAATAATGCTATGACACTTCCCTGAACAACTAACTGTACCACCATCTGCAATCAAAACCTGAAACACTGGAGCTGGGTATACAAAACAATTTAGACGAGCAGCTAACTTTTTGTTGATGAAATTATGAGTACTACCTGAGTCAATCAACACTGTTACCTTATGCTTCTTTAAGAATCCCACCACTTTGAGAGTTTGTGGAGCACTAAAACCTGAGAGTGCATGACAAGAAATTATTGGTTGAGAATCATGTGATTCCTCATTTGACTCCCTTTCATCCTCTAGTATGAGTTCCTCATCTTCTTCCTCACTTAGACCTTCAATATAGAACAATTTCTTTTCACTGCATTGATGTCCTCGACTATATTTGCTATCACAATTGAAACACAAACCTTTTGCTCTTTTCTCCTCAATTTGTTGTGGAGTCAACTTAGTAGGTTGTGTTGAATATCCCTTCTCTTTTGTCAAATTAGCCCATTGCTTCTTAGGAATCAAACACTTCTCCTCTACCCTGTGTGCTAAGATAAAAGACTCATTTATGGAGCTAGGGATAAACATGCATACCTCATGTTGAATGTGATCCTTGAGACCACCCAAGAATAAATCATTCAAGTTTTCCTCCGTAATTGTATCCACGCTTAAGGATATATTTTGGAATTGATGAATATAATCCTTAATTGATCCTGTTTGTTGAAGTTTAGCTAGCTGGCTGAAGAAGTTGTTTGTCATGCTATTGCTATATTGTGCTTGGAGTTCCTCTGTAAAAATTTACCATGAGACAGTGAGCCCCTTTTTCCTTCGATGAGTGCAAATCCAACAATACCAAATGAATTGATCTGGTTCTAGATATAGGGAAGCCATCGTGACTTTTTGTCCATTTGGGATTTGGTGTACTTTAAAAAAATTCTCCATTTGGTTTATCCATGTTAGAGGATCCTTTCCATCGACCTTGCGCATATCCACCTTTGGAAATAAATTCCTAGATCCCATAGGAGTAATAAAGCTTGTGTCAATGGTAGCTGATCTAGAATTTTCACCTTGGGCACTTGAGAACACCTTTCTTGGTTCAGCCATGTAGGTGCTTAACATGTTTCTTAGGTCACACATATCCATCTTAATTGAGGAAATGTCTTCCTTGACCTTATTTATTTCCTCATTAGGAGTAATATCCTTGATTGTTTCCCCATCCTTATCAGGAGTCTTCCCCGGATTGACAACATTCTTTTTACCCCTTGTTGCAGGCCCCGTCATGATGGAAACCACTAATGTTGAAATAAATCACACAAATGAAACTAAAATTCTCTAAATTTTTTACTGTAATCTCCTTTATTATGTCTTCAAAAACTCAATAAAAATTAGACTCCAATTTGACAAGATGTGCGAGATATGTAGATTCCAAAAGAATAGTGTAGAAACCATAATTCTGCATTAATTTGCTTAATTATACTCCAATTCTTTTGAAATCTAGATTGTAGCTTCTTCAATATGTTTTCTTCAAATAACCTTTAAAAATCAGAAACAAATTCTCCAAAATCTAAAAGATATGCTCTTCCCAAAATCACCTGCAAAATTGAGAAAAAACCTTGCCTCTACGGTGCCAAGATCATGCTCTGATACCACTTGTTATGAAATAACTTGCACAATAGAAGAATATGATATGAAATATTATGAAAATACTTGATAATAACTGATAATAACAAGCCACTTCGAGGGGGAAAACCTCCAAATATCTCTAATGAGAACACACTTCACAACTTGATGATGAAATAAGACTCACAACCTCCTATTTATACCTATTTATGCCTAGGATATCACCTAGGCCGACTTAGACACACCTATATAAGTCTTAGGCTGACCTACACAACTAAATTACAATATACTAATGATAATATGACTTAATAGAGAGTTAAGATAGCCACAAGCCGACTATTCATAACCCAATGTACACTAATATTAAGGGCGTAGCATGAACAATGCTCATAACTTTTCCTATGCAACAAGCTCTTATATTACAAAGCTAACTAAGAATATTTTACAAGATTATGAAAGATGAAACAAGGCTCCCATAATCCACACCATTCTTCAAAAGAATAACTAATTAATCATTTTACATCTATGCTTAGGTATTTGAAGGATTTGAATGGCTTAAATGAGGATTATTTTGGACAAGCTTTTAAGAAAATATCATACAAGTAAACACCTTGAATAACATTGAAAATAATAAATATTTAATGGTAAATTCCATCATAAATAAATGATTTTGACCTTGCCTCATCAAGAACATGAACAAATCCATATGATATAAACAATGCTCATAAATTTTCCTATACAACAAGTTCTTGCATTAAAAGTCTAACTGAAATAAAGAAAAATGTATTTTAAGGGGTGTGGTATTGGGGTGGTGTAATGGACTTATTTTCCTTTATTTCATTAGGAAATGAGATCCACACAAAGAATTGACTTACAACCCTTAGGTGAGTCAACTCAATGAGGGAATCTACTGATTTCCTTGTAATTGAGGATGAGGGTATCACCTTGAACAACACTTTTGGGAGAAAAACTAAAAATAGTAAATCAAAAAAATTACGTCCATTCAAACATGAATCATTAATGGAAAGAATAATACAAACATAAACAGTAAACTTCTAGCAAATCTGGAAATGGAAAAGTGATGTGTACCTGTCACCAAAATGTAGTTTCTGAGGGCTACCTGGGACTCATTCACCCATAGGCGAACATGTCTTTGTTCATAGGTTTTACTCAAATTTTTGGATTCTCTAGTGTTATTATGTAGCTTGTGTTTGATCTAGGTTTCAATATCAGATAGTAGGAAATAAAGTCTCTAGGTGAGATTATGTGGATTAACAACAAATAACACAAATTTTTACAACTTTGTCACTTTGCAACTTTGAGATCTTCAATCCTTCTTCAACCTATAAACCTGTACATTCAGAAAGAGGAGAATTTTTTATTTTTTTTGGAGGATGGTGGTTTTCCATGGTCAAACCCCATTTTCATAATTAAACCTTGAATTGAAATAATGGAACATGAAAGGAATGATGAATGAACAATTTCTATGTTGCAACTCACCAAACCCTTGATTAAACCTTTTGAGAACAAAAATATTGACCTTGATCTTGCATGAAATGGCTTCAATGGATGTGGATCTTTATACTTGAATATTGATTTGAATGTTGACTTAGATCTTTGAACCTACATCACAATGTTAGCTCCAAAAACATGCATGATTGCAAAAGACTTTGACATGATGCTTGAGATCTTTATTTTTGTAATAAATCATTAATAAGTTTGTCCTTGAATTCTCTTGATCATAATCTTATCTATAATTTTTTCTCACTTGAATTTCTTTCTTTCTTCTTCTAGTATTTTAATTGATAAAAACACCTTGTATTTATTGGCATCTATCCTTAATTTCCTGAAAATTAAACATCACTAGCCGAAATTGAAATTTGAATTTGGCAACATTAAAATACTACTGAAAAATATTTAAATTTGGTTTAAAAGGCCTAGGGAGGACCCATTCACCCATGAAGTTCCTATTCCTGGAACACACTTTACTCAAGGTAATTAATTATGTGTTGGCATTAATTGTTGTCATTTTTTCCCTTTGAAAAATGTAATTTATTAGGATTGTAGATGTAAAATAGGGCTTATTAAAGCATAATTAAGTCCAATTTAATTGACATGACCCAAAAAAATAGTGAAAATTTAAAGAATTTCATTTTACTACACTACATTTAGCCCCCACTTTAGTGAGAGGATGACCTTACATCAAACTCACACTAAAGTAGACAATCAAGAGATGTCTAATTGTAAAATTGTTGGTAATATAAGATGACAAAGGTCAAGGAGGATGATCAAACCCCCAAGACTAATATCTCATGGAAAACCTTGACAAATACACAAGGAGACACATGCCTATGTTTTATATTCAACAACAATAACAAGATAGTCAATCATACAATGTCAAAGACTTAAAGAAAGAAAGAAAAAAGGGTTGGATCAAGCCTTGATTGTTTGTTCATATGGATATGGATCAATCCTTAGTTATTTTTCCAAAAACTTTTACAAGTGGAAACATGTTGTCCACTATGCAAACAACGTGCATTCACATGGGCTAGTGAAATTTGTTGTCCAATAGGTGAGCACCCAAAAGTGGCCAACTACCCACACCAAAGTTATACCTCCAGATAACTTTGATAAGATGCCTCACAATATGAACTTCAAGCTTCATAAGGCTAGTAAGTTGCATTATGCTAGACACTCATGAACAAAAATCACTCTATTGGCAAGCAAGGTGTGTTATGCTTGGTTTCCATGAAAAAGGGGCATAACTTCAAGCTTCATAAGGATAGCAAGCTTCATTATGCTAGGAACTCATGAAAAAAATGCAAATAGGCTGAGGCATGTTCAAAGGAGTTTTTCTTAATTCATGTGAGGTCTCACCTTAGGGAACATCACGCTTGACATCACCACCAAGAGAGGACAAGTTGAAGGATAAAATAATCACAACTTAGGGAATGAAAACCATAGCATTACCATAAAGAGGAATGGAATATGCTAAGAAATGCCACACTCTTGACGGACATAAATCCCAATGTCACCAAGAAGAAGACATGTCACATGAATCAAGAAGGATGTAATAAGAAACATGAGTTATAGTCAAAATTTTCAAAATGATAATGCCAATGTATGCCCCCACTTTAAAGAAATTGCTAAACACCATCTATGAGAAATCACTTTAAAGTAGAAAATGATAAATGCTAAACAATAAAGAAGACATGAGAGCTTATTTGGAAAGCTCTATTTCAAGAATATGTGCCCAAATGGATCTATGTTGTGAGGAGGGGATTTCCCCCAAATTAAATCCCAAACACATAAGGGATCCATAGATTTGGGTTCAACGTATGTCTTTTCTACAATGTTATTATAGAGCTTAGAAACATCAACATTCCCCAAATACTCATAGAATTAGAAGAATGAGATGTAAAGAGAAAAAACAAAAAAAAATATTTTGGTTCAACATGGAAGATATCTAAATGTCTCAACACCTTGAGTCATTCCAAAAAGGAAAACACAGGACAAGGGAAAATATAAATCTTTATGACATATAGAAGAATGAAGATACAAATAGAGGAATGAACATAAAGACATGTCAAATAGAACGATACAAGGGATCATATTACACACATGTAATCACATGAAAATAACATGAAAATAAGAAAAATAAAAGACGAGTATGGCACATGTGATTCAACCTATAATAGGTCATTTGCATCCCAATATTGATGATCATATGTAGAAGGCAGATAACTATCCAAAGAGACAATGACAAGTGTTGTACTAGGTACATTACCAAGTTCAACACATGGTGAGTCACCCTTTCTAGGAGGATCATCATAGTTGATATCATCTAATCTCATGGAAGATGAAAATATTAAATTCAACTCATTATGCACTTCATCAATTTTAGAAATCTCATCATCATCATCCAAGTTAATCACAATAGGAGGTCTAATGATAATATCCATGGAAGGTACTTGTTCTTGTTGTGATGGAGATATAGGATTTCTTGTCATGGTGAAGGTGGAGAATCATCATGTATTGCTTGATTTTTTGTTTGACCTTGAGGTGTTGATTCATATTTTTCTTGTAATTGATGAGCAATAGAATGACATCTACGCCTATGCTCTCTAACATTTTGGTTTCCTTTTATATGGTTTTCAAGTTGTGATTGTGTAGGAGAGGGTTAATCAACCATAGGTTTATTTTCTTCCCATAAGGGAGGAATGAAAGGAAACATGGGAGATTTTGCAACCAATTTCTCTTTGACTTTATAAACTATTTTGATCTTGGTAGGAGCAACAAGACTTGTATGGTTATCTCTTGGTCTCTTGTAGGAAATGGGTGAAGAATTTTCTATGATTTGGTCTTGGTTACTTGGAAGGGATTTTGGTTCAATCATGGTTTCATCAATGATAGGAGGATCAATCATGGGTTGAGGCATATTGCTAATGGATAACTTTGCAATGTGCTCTGCCTTAAAAAAATTATAACTTTTGAAAAATAAGTCCTCATGAGGCCTAATAGGTTCTATGGGTTTGGGAAAAAAGAAATCCAATAATAAATTCCCATGATAAGACATAGGATTAAAACCACTATGATGAATAGTAAATATTTTATTGTTAAAGGGAAAATTCAAAAAATTGTGAATGACTGATAGGATTCCATTCATGGAGTGAAGCCATGGGTAGCCTAACTTCACATGAAATTGATCAGATGTTGGGATGATGGAGAATGAGACACTTAATTGTTTCGGTCTGAATTTTAAAGGAAGAGTGATCAATCCTATCATAGGGCATGCAAAACCATTATGTTTTTTGATCCATGCTTTTAGTTGTTCATAAGTATCTTGATAAAGTTCTTGCACATAAAATAATTATTCAATGATCACACTCTCTACACAAATGGGATCAATTAGTATCCCATTAGTAGGCTTGTCATTGATTCTTTTGGAAATGTAAAGAGTACCATCAAGTGCATGTTAATTATGTAATTTGATGAGAAATCAATGTAAATGGACATATTGGTTTGGCCCTAATGAGGTTGAACTTCAATGGTTCTAGTCATAGTATCCATCGTATTTTCCTCAGTATCATTTATGTTGTCACCAGTCGTGTCAACATTCATCATATCATTCTTGGTAAATATTTTCCTCATTTTGGTCAGGAGGGGCAATGAACTTATTACCTTGATCATTGACACTACCAATTTGTATGTGATTAGAATCAATGAGGTATTGCACAACATGTTCAAGACACTTAGAATGTTCTGTATCATGTTCATTTTGAAGGTAAAATTTTAAAAAGGAATTTTGGTTATAGTTTAGAGGTAAAGGTTTAATAGGATCAAGAGCTCTAACATGAGGTACAAAAATTAAGTTCTTGTTCAAGAGCTACAACATGATGGAATGAAGGGTATCAGGTAACGGTGTAAATTTTCTACTCCTCTCCCTAAATGTATATGGATTTGTTGTTTTTATAGCAGCCACTTGGGAGCCAAAATTTTGAGTTGGTTGAGGGGAATTGAGTTGTATAAATCCCTTTTTTTTTCTTGAATGATTGGAAGTTTGTTTGATACATGCATTTGAATTTTTCAGGACAGTTAGAGGGAATTTTCACTTCACGAATACTAACCAAATTTTGGTAATCATGAAGGGTTGTACACAAGTGTGTGAAGGAGGGAAATTTCATCATCCCAATCTTATCTTGAATCTTATGTTGCAAATTATCAATGAACATTCTTTGGAGATCAGGATTGGAAATATTAATGTTGATTTGTGAGTGAAGCAATTGATAACACCAGATAAAGTTAGTGACCTTTCATCATCCTTTTACTTACATTTCATTAAATCTGCTAAGGTCACCTTGGGATCCATGTGCAATTGGAAATGTTTAAGAAAGGAATCAACAAGTTTATTGAATGAACATATTGAGTTATTTGATAAGGAATAAAACCATTCCAAGGTGGTCTCTTTCAAGGATCTAGGGAAGAGTTTAGCCAAGAGTTTATGCTAAGAAATGAAGTCACTACATAATTTTGTATATGCTGAGACATGGTTAATAGGGTCTCCTTTTCCACCATATTTATCAAATCTAGGAATCTCTATGCCTTGTGGAATTTTTGTTCTCAATATCTCCAAGGATAATGGGCTTCTTTTGACATATTGTGAAGGTTGGCCATTTTGATTTTGGTTCAAAGTAACAACTTGTTATTGGAGGGATGAAACACTTTGAAAGAGTTGGTTAAGGAAAGGATCATTGTTTGTGTTGTGATATGGAGGTGAATAAGGTGGAGGTGTATATGTATTTTGAGGAAAAGTGAATTATAAATTTGTGAGGGGAGATAGGTTAGGATATATGAGATTTGAATGCACAAAGATAAAGGGATTCCCAGTGGAAACACCTAAGGTAGTATTGCATTGCTAGTGGGTTGTATGGTTGTTGTAATAGTTGGATTAGTGTATGTCAGAATAGAGGTCATAGTTGTGGAAGGAGGAATTTGACTTCCACCTTGACTTTGAGCATACCCCAAAGTTTGAGCACAACTAGCTATGATAGAAACATGTTTATCAATAATGTAAGCTAGGCTACACATAATATGTATTCCATGTTCATTATCAATCATGTTCCTCTTGCTATCTATGATAGGAATCATAGTACCTACAATGTATTTAGAACTCACAAAATTTTGCAATTTCTCTAATTCTTCATCCATTTGTCTTACTTCTTCTTGAGGGACATTAGAAACCATTGATTCAACATTATTAATATTGGTTTTTGTTAGACAAGTCATATTAAATGAGGTTTCAAGGTTATGGTCCATGATGGGTTGACTAGTGTCAACACTATGAGTGAAAGAGCTAGAGAACTCAAAATCCATGGTGGATGTGCTAGCACGAGATGGCATGAGCCTAGAGCTACGTCTCACTAGAGTATTGGAAATAGGACACTAGGTTGTGAAGCTCATACAAGTTTAACAAATCCTAAGGTTCACCCAAAATGGAGAATAGGAAAGGAAAAATAAACAATAGGAAGTGCAATGCAAATATGTAAAAAGAGAGCAATTTCTAGATTTTAAACAAGATAAAAATTTTATTATACTATGCAAAATATTGAAAATAATTTATTTTAATCTTAATTTTGTATGTTTGAAATGCACTTGAATTGATCAATTGACCTTAATGCAAATGATTGTAGAAAATAGAAATTCAAGAAACTAAAGAAAAAACCTAAATGCAAAAATAAAGAATGCAAACAAAGAGTTTTTAGTGCCCAAAAATTCAGAAACAGGCCTGATTAGGGAATCATTCACCCATGGATGAAAGGGTCCTTTGTCAGGTTTTATAAAATTTAAATTATAATTTTTTGAGTTGATGTTTATGTTTCCAAATTCTAGTTGCAAACAAGTAATTACAATTCCATATTACTAGTAAATTAGATCTAAATGCAAGTGTGAAATTATGCTAAATGACAAGCAAAAAGACCTAATTTGAGATGCAATTTTGATTCAATTTTCTGATTTAAGTGACTAATCATGTAATGTTATGTAAGCGCTATGCAAAATGAGTCTAAAACTAAACCAATTTTTGTGAATTTTCATATTTTTGACAATGCAAAAATGCACTTTAACACCCTAAAATGTAAATCAAAATAATGCAAATTTGAGAGATCTAAAAATGTAAACTAATGCAAAAGAATGAAAATATAGATCTAAGGTTCCAAATCAAAAGTCAAGTTCACCAAAATGAAATAAAGAAAAATATTGTTAGGGGGGTTGGGTGGTGTTAGGGTGATGTAATGGACCTATTTTACTTTATTTCATTAGGAAATGAGATCCACACAAAGAATTGAATTACAACCTTTAGGAAAGTCAACTCAATGAGGGAATCTCCTTATTTCTTTATGATTGAGGATGGGGGTATTAGCCTAAACAACACTTTTGGGAGAAAAACTAAAATAGTAAATCAACACAATTATTCCCATTCAAACTTGAATCATTAATTTAAAGCATAATACATACAGAAATAATGAACTTCAAATAAATTTGGAAATGGCAGAGTGATGTGTACCTGTCACCAAAATGTAGTTTTTGAAGGCTACCTGGGACTCATTCACCCATAGAAAAATGGGTATCTGTGTAGAGGTTTTACTTAGGTTTCAAGATCCTCTAGTGTTAGTTTGTAGCTTCTATTTGATCTAGGTTCCAATGTTGAATAGAAAAAAATAAATTTTGTAGATGAGATTCTGTGGATTGACAACAAATATGACAACTTTTTGCAACTTTGCAACTTTGCAACTTTGAGGTCTTCAATTCTTCTTCAACCTATAAACCTGCACATTCACAAAGAGGAGAAAATATTTGTTTTTGGTGGATGGGGGTTGGCCTTGGTCAAACCCCATTTTGGTAATTAAACCTTGAATTGAAATAATGAAACATGAAAGGAATGATGAATGAGCAATTTCTATGTTGCAACTCAATAAACCCTTGAATAAACCTTTGGAGGATTGAAATATTGACCTTGATCTTGCATGAAATAGCTTCAATGGATGTGGATCTTGATACTTGAATCTTGATATGAATGTTGACTTATATCTTTGAAACCTACATCATAATGTTAGCTCCAAAAACATGCATGATTGTAAAAGAGTTTGACATGATGCTTGAGATCTTGATTGCTGCAATAAATCACTGATAAGTATGTCCTTGAATGATCTTGATCATAATCTTAGCTATACTTTTTTCTCACTTGAATTTCTTTCTTGCTTCTTCTAGGATTTGAATTGATAAAAATACCTTGTATTTAGAGGTATCTATCCTTAATTTCCCAAAAATTAAACATCAAAACCTAACATTGAAATTTGAATTCAAGGACATTAAAATACCACCAAAAACATATTTTAAATTTTGTTTCAAAGCCCTAGGGAGGACCCATTCTCCCATGGGAAAATTAGTCCCAAGTCCCTATTCCTAGAACACACATTGTTGAAAGTAATTAATTATGTATTGGCATTAATTCTTGTTGATTTTCCCTTTGAAAAATATAATTTATTAGACTTGTAGATGTAAAATAGGGCTTATTAAGTCATAATTAATTCCAATTTAGTTGAGGGGACTTAAACAAAGTGTGAAAATGTAAAGGAGTACATTTACCTACACTACACTAACTAAGAATATTTTACAAGATTATGAAAGATGAAACAATGCCCCCATAAGCCACACCATTCATCAAAAGCACAACTAATTAATTATTTTACATCCATGCTTAGGCATTTGAAGGATTTGAATGACTCAAATGAGGACTATAGCATGCCACAGTCATTCATATGGATTTCAATTAGACAACCAAAATTTAGCCATTTTTAGTTTTGAATTACAATTCAACTTGAAGATTCTATCATTTAGAAAATGAAATTTTAAGTAGACCATCAATATTTCTATATAACTATTCTTATATATTTAATTTATATGTATTTTTCTTGAAATAAGGTAGTCTTTAATATTTTAAAGAGAACTTCAAATTAATAATTGTCATGAAAATATGTATCACAGATGAGATGGACTATCAAATTTAGGCCTTAAACTTCTTCATACATATAATTGCTAATACTGAATTATCTCTACTAGTAATGAACTGGACTACATTGATTAATCCCATACTACTTTGAAGGAAAGACTAGACTATTTTGAGTAAAAATAAATGAATGAATTGATTCACAATCTCAATTCTTACATTGATTAGCATTAACAAAGAAACATTGGGATTTTCTGAGCAATGACAAACGACTACCTTTTTAGGTCATTCATGCTCTCACTTCTTATTGGTTGATATTCCAATCTTTCTTTAAAGATAAATGACTGTACTAATCTATTTGTAGGTCATTCACACTCTCACTTCTTATTGGATGATATTCCCATATTTCTTTGAAGATAAATGACTACATTAATATCTTTGTAGGTCATTCACACTCTCACTTTTTATTGCATGATATTCCCATCTTTCCCCAAGGACATCCCATAGAAATACATTGACGAGAGCCTTCCTTGATTGCTCCACCACATTAAGCATTCTGATCGGTGGGACCTTTGGTTTGAATGGGGATGATTCTTTTACTTTAGGAAGAGGTTGTTCTACCACAAGTAGACCAGGTACCTTATCTTTGGATTTTGATTTTAATTGTGGTACTTGCAGATGAAGCCGTTGTGGTTGTCAGGTTGGTGGTGTCGATGGTACATATGGCACATATTCTCAAGCGAACCTTCTCTTTGATCTGGTATTATAGTCTGACTGTAATTATGATATTCTCATGGTTGGGACTTCATTTGTGAACATCGAGTCTTCTCCCTCCATCCAAGAAAAAATTTCTTAGTCGAGGGAGATATTTGTTTCTTGCTCCAAGGACATCCACTGCATTTTAGCACTAAATTTGGCATTCTCAATCCCAAGATATTGATAGCTTTCAACATCTAGAGGGATGCCTTGACTTTAGTGTTCTACCACCCTTTGATGTTCAAATATTTCCCCTTAGATAATTTCAGGGCATATGGGTATCATTACACAAAAAACACCAAGCATTTGAATCCTCCGCAAGGTTGTTCTGACTTGGGATCAAGTCCTTACTCATGCTAGTTTTGACCATCTATAATGGAGTGGTCACTGGGACCATCGATCCTAATGTATGTGATTGGTTACTCCCTCTCGAAGCTCCTTGGTACGTATTATGCTGGAAAGGTGATCTCCCTCTTTGATAATTTTGTAGGGGGCTTTAGAGGTGCTTCCTACTACTACCAAATAATGATGATCTCATTTGTGAAATTCCTCATTAAATTATTCATATCATTAAGATTCATGGCCAATGAAGAAGAGCTCGATGTACTTGGTTGTGTATTTAGATACACATATATTGAAGTTGTCGGTTGGCCACTATGCTAGGGAGTGAAGCAAGTGTAATGGGAGCTACCTCCTCTTGTATTCCACCAAAGATTTATGTGAACATTGACATTGGTAGTTGTGGTGGAATCTTTATGGAATCTATCAAATTATTCTCTACTTTCACAGCTAGATCATATGTGTCGGGTAGAGTATCACCTTTGAGAGATTGTGCCATAAGTTCTACAATGTCTGAATTGAAATCCTTCAAATAGAACATGAATGCAATGGTCACTGGACGTATAGCTATTGTAGGGATTCTTTTCCATGTCTTATGGAACCTAGTGTTAAAATATGTCATAGCTTTCCGCAGAGCTCTCTTGATTGTTATCACTTGTTGCAACAAGGATGAGAAATCCCCTTTCCCCACAAAATTATCAAAAATACTTCCTCCAAGATCATACCATGAGTGGACATAATTGGGAGCTAGGGATCTATACTAATATTGGGCCTTCCCTTTAAAGGATGTGACTAGTAAACTAAGGGCGATGTTTTTCTCCATGATGTTGTGAACTCTACAGACATCTATGATATCCTAGAGGTTTTTGGAATTCATTTTGAAATCCTCTGCAATAAACTTTGGGATTGCTTTAAGGGAATTGGTGAGGATGGAAGGCCACACATTTGGAGAGTTGGGTAGATCTAGAAAAAATTCCACTATCCGAAGTCATAAATTTTCTAGGAGCTCCTTGGAGTGCCATTGAAAACAAACCTTTATGGACTGGATAAATAGGTATTCTAATTTGAAAATTTCAGACACTTGGAGGGTTAGATAAAGCTCTAGACTCTAGGCTAACACTCCTGATTCTATTGCTTCTAACAAGTGATACAACACCTGTGGTTTGTCTCTTTCTAGGGTCTAAAGCTCAAGTAATTGAGAATATTGGAAATTTCCTCTAGAAGATACCCTATTTTAGACCCTAGGCATGAATCTACTAGTCCCTTCTATTAATCTAATTCAAATGAATCCTTACACTAGTACACAAATAACAATATATGACTAAATAAACTACTAAATATTGCATATAAATGACTAATTTTAGTCACGTGACTATTAGTGGTTTATTTGTAGTTATTTATAACATCACTAAATTTATGACTAAACTATTTTAGTCTTTTATTTAGTAATTTATTTTTAGTCATTGATTTGGTCATTGATTTAGTCATTGATTTAATCATTTATTTATTTGTTAATTTAGTCATTTATTTAGTCATGGTAGTGATTAATTTAGTCATTAATTTAGTAATATATTTAGTCATATATTTAGTCATTAATTTAGTCATTAATTTAGTCATATATTTAGTCATTAATTTAGTAATATATTTAGTCATATATTTAGTCATTAATTTAGTCATTAATTTAGTCACATATTTAGTCATATATTTAGTCATTAATTTAGTAATATATTTAGTCATATATTTAGTCATTAATTTAGTCATTTTTATTTGATTTTTTCCATTAATAAAAAATATTACTTATCAACTATCTAAAATATTTTCACAATAAAACAACAATGATAAGGTAAAAATAGATTATTTTATTAATAAAAAAGATATTACATTCAGTTGTGTAAGCTTGAAAATGGAGTTACAATTTGTTGTCCCAACATGAAAGAACTTGAAAAGATTACAATATATTGTTGAGAGAGAAGAGCTAGCTGAAATATGCTCCAAAACATTTCCTTTATGTTGTTCAACAACTTACAAAAGAATAAGAACATGACTGTTCTTTTATATCATAACCTACAATCCCTTACCCTCGTAATGCTTGTTGATCCTCTTACTGTCATTTTTGCATGAATGTACCTTGGGGACAAATTTACTTTCTCTAGAGCCTTGACACATAGTTCTAAAGGGCATTCTACAACACAGCCTATTTGTGGACATGCACCAGTTGACCATTTCAGAGATAGTTGTTTTCCCAGCTGATAAGATTGTAATGATTTTTTGAAGTGAAGCCTTTGGAGCAATGATTTCTAAGGCATCTATGTTCTAGTATCTTGAAGGTTTTTTATCTGGCAAGTCCTTTTGTAGCACACTTCTTGATTATCTTGACAACCTACACTTTTATGTGTCTCTTGAGCACTGCTATCTTTCTTCTCAAGTACAATCCCTTCTTGAAAAGTATGTTTACATCAGATTCATTAGAAAAAAATTCTTCATTTCAATCCTTAGACCCACAAGGTGCAAACATAGTGTAAATTTCCTTTTTTTTGTTCCTTTTAAAAGAAGGCCAAAAAACTATGATTCTTTTAGCATAGTAGAAGTGCATATAAATTCCTTCTGTGAATAAAGGTTTTCCAACTTTTCAACCTGTGATCCTAAATGTTAGTCCAGTTCTAGATATGCAAAATAACTAAAATGCAATGAGGAAAAACACAAAGGGACACCTCAAGATTATCCTAAGGAATAATAAAGCAAAGAAGCAAGATAAAATGAAGATTGCAATATAATTATACCTTCTTTGTTGTTGCAAACTCCTTGGTTGGCCCTTGATTTTGATTGTCTTGTGTGCTCCTTGGATGGCTCTTGATGCAAGATTGACAATAGGACTAGATGATAGTGCAAATGACTAAAATGGCTTGGCTAAATGAATGAAATGCTTGTGAATTGGGTGTTCAAAATGACAACATTTAGTTGCAAAATTACTAGGTGTTCTAAATGCCTTAGAGGAGAGGGAATTTATAGGGAAATTTGAATGCTATAGAGAATTCAATGGTTGAGATTTATCCAACAAGGCCAAGATGAAGGGCCACGGTGAGTTGAGGACTCACAAGCCCTCACATTTTGACATGTGGAATGTGAAGTGGCTAAGGGTGATATGATGTGTAGGTGATGTGGAAGGAGAGTACATGATGTGGAGGAAGAACATGTACCTTGGAAGTACATTGCACTACAGGATTTGACACCATTTTTCGACGGTCGTTCGTCGGTTGTTCGACAAATCTCTGTCGGAAGAGCGACGCAATGGCAAAAAAATTTCCGTCGCTATTTTTTCGTCGCAAGGCCGACGAAAAATTAAACGTCGAAATAACGGCGAAGAATCGTCGGTCGGCAGCATCGTGACATACGTCGGGATTTTGTCGGAATATCGACGAAAACTTTGTTTATCCACCGACGAACTGCACCAGAAGTTCGTCGTCGGCTCGACGAAACGGGCAAATATTTAGCGTGGAAACATGGAAATTTCGTCGAAATAGCGACGAACTACAAAATTAGTAGCGTCGAA
>VDFB02252616.1:32309370-32359047 GCA_007258455.2 Sequoia sempervirens
AATGAAACCAACCATTTGTTGAGCTATTTGTTAGCTTTCTTGAATCATCATAGAGCATTTTAAAATGTTGGAAGTATGTACAAGCATCAGAGGGTAAATTAGTACCAATGATGACCTGAGTAAAACTTTTATGATTTTTGATATAGCAAGTAAACACAAGCATCGAGGTATAATTGAACTGAGATGACCTGAGCATTTCTTGCATAAATAGACAAAGACTAACCATCTTCTGATGCAAATTTGTAACTGTAATCAATGATAATCTTTGGAAATCATGTCTCACGACATATTTGTGACAGATGGATAGTTAACCTCAAGACAGCAGACAAAAAAAAATCATCCTCTTTCCTCGCCACTCTAGTTCAGTACATCATCGAGTGTGCTCCAAAGAGATGATATCAAAAATTAAACAACCATTGTTCAAAATTTAGTACTGCTATGTGAAACATTATTCAGATTTTAGATCATCTAGATATGAGTCATGATATGGTACTTAGCTGAAAACTGTTGTGCTTTGGATCAATGATTGGATAGTTGTTCACAGGATTTGATTGTTTGCTCACATGATTGGATTTGATGTCATTGTCTAGCTATTTCGGTAAAACCTAAAAGTTGATTGCCCCCAATTTCTAGCATTTGCCCCCAGTTTCAACATAACTTGTCGAAATGAATATGTACAATAATCAAGCCATGGTAAGATGTTATCGGTCTAGGAAAATGATGGCATCATGATGCAGTTATGGTCCTAAGATGATGGAAAGATGCATGAAACGAAGGCTGGGATGCCAAGTGCAGGACATGAACTAATAGATGGAGAGCTACAAATAACGTCTATTTTCTAGATTTTCACTATTTGTTTTATTGCATTTTTCTGATTTTTTTTTACTTTTTTGTATTTTTCTTGTCAATAGACTGCCTGTTATCAGGTTTTCACCCTATGAAACTTTTTTTTTTTTCTATTTCAAGCATCGAGATGCCCTGCCATGTGTTTTCATACTTAGGTAAATCCATTTTTTCGTGGACTTTTTCTAATGTTTTGGATTCTTCAGACTTTTTTTGATGTTTCTTTTGTATTTCTTCTTCAAGACTTTTTCTTGATTTTGTATTTCTTCGTGGATATTTTTCCTCGATTTTTTGTATTTCTTCGTGGATCTTTTCCTCATTCTTTTTTTTTTTTGTATTTCTTCAGGACATTTTTTTATTTTTTTGTATTTCTTCAGGACGTTTTCTAATTTTTTTTTGTATTTCTTCAAGATATTTAAGGATGATGAGAGTTGACTTAAACATAATATTTCTTCAGGTGCATGTTGTTGATGGGTTCGTCAAACAGGTCCCCTTCTAGTATCGATAGCTTGTAGGCTCTTGAACCGTAGACTGTGATAACCACATAAGGACCTAGCCAATTTGGTTCAAACTTTCCTTTTTTTTCTCTGTCTTGCTAATTCTATGGATTTTTCTTTCAAAACTAGATCACCTACCTGAAAGGTGCATGGCTTTACTTTGTGATTATAACTACGAGACATCATCTGTTGGTATTCTTTCAAATGGTCAGCTGCTCTTTGTCTCTTTTCATCGAGGAGTTCTAGCTCTTGTAGTCGAGAAACTCTATAGTCATCATCTATTGTGAGACCTTTCAGTGAGACTCTAAGTGAGGGAATCTCAAATTCTAGAGGAAGTATAGCCTCTGCTCCATAGAAAAGAGCATATGGTGTTGCTCCTATTGGTGTGTGGACACTGGTTCTATAGGCCCATAAGGTGGGATTGAGTTGAACATGCCAATCTTTCCCTGAATCATTCACAGTCTTCTTTAAAAAATTTAGTATAGTCTTATTTGAGGCCTCTGCTTGGCCTTTCCCTTGTGGATAGTAAGGTGTTGGACATCTATGTTGAATATGAAATCTCTCATAAAGTTCATCAACATCCTGATACTTGAAGGGTCATCCATTATGTGTAATAATGGAGTTGGGAATTCCATACCGACAAATAATATAATTGAGTATGAACGATGATATTTGTTTGTCGGTAACTTTAGTAAGAGGTACTACCTCAATCCACTTGGTAAAATACTCTGTGGCTGTGATGATGAACTTATGCCCATTTGATGATGAAGGATGAATCTTTCCTACAAGATCTAACTCCCATTGGGAAAATGGCCAGGTTGGCATAAACAATTGAAGTTCCTGTGCAGGAGCATGAATGAGATTCCCATGAATCTAGCATTTTGAGCACGTTTTCACAAAAGTGAATGATTCCTTCTCCATTGTAGGCCAGTAGTAACCCATTCTAATCAATTTCTTGGATAAGGTCAGTCCACTCGAATGAGTACCACAAATTCCATCATGAACTTCTTGTAAAGCTTTGTCAGATTCATTACATTCAAGACATCGAAGTAGAGTACCATCAAGACCACGGCGGTAAAGGGTGTCGGCGATAAGAGTGTAGCGAGAGGATTGGAAAATAAAATTTTGCTTTTGGTTACAGGATAAATCAGGTGGTAAGATGTCATCTTTTAGGTAGACATAAATCTTGCCATACCAAGGTGAATCAGATCCTACCAAGTGGAAAATGATTTGGCTTTCAGGGGTGTCATAAGTAGGTGTAAATAATTGTTCCACCAGAAATTCATAGCGAGCCTAATTTTCTGGGAGTTGTAACAATGATGCAATCATAGCCATGGCATCGGCTACTTTGTTATCAAGCCTTGGAATTTGTGTGAATTTGATGTCCACAAAGTATTTCTTAAAGTCGTTGACCATCTTTTTATATGACAATAGTTTGTCATCTTTGGTCTGATAATCATCATGAATTGATCTGATTAATGACCAACTATGAGTCGCCATACACTTGTAATTCTATAATCCTCCATTCCAATGCTATTTTAAGTTCGATGATTAATGCTTCATATTCAGCTATGTTGTTGGTGCATGGAAACATCAGCCTATTTGATCAAGGAATGGTGTGTCCTTGGGGGGTGACGAAAAGTATGCCTACCCCCGATCCATGTTGAGTGAAAGAACCATCAAAATATAAGGACCATGGTTGTTTGGATTCTACAGTAAAGACATTAGCATTTGGAAATTCAATGTGCATGGGATGGTCTGCTTGTAGTGGTGCTTCAGCTAGTTGATCAGAAATAACTTGTCCTTTGATTGCCTTGTGATCAACATAATGGATGTCAAACTCACTAAGAATCATTACCCATTTTGCTAACCTTCCTGTCAATGATGCTTTGCTTAACAGATACTTGAGTGGATCAATCTTTGCAACAAGATTGATTGTATGAGTTAACATGTAGTGTCAAAACTTTTGTGAAGCAAAGACCACTGCTAGGAAAGCCTTCTCAATGAAAGTGTAGTTGAGCTCATGACTTTTTAGTGTTCTACTGATGTAATAAATTGCACATTCTTTCCCTGTATGGTCTTCTTGTGCTAGCAATGCACCCAAGGATGTCTCTGTTGTGGCAATATATAAGATCAGTGGTTTTTTTGGATTTGGTGGTACTAGAACTGGTGGAGTCATTAAGTACTATTTGATTTGTTGAAAAGCTACTTCATACTTGTCATCCCACTTGAAAGGAACATTCTTATGCAGTAGATGTGTGAAAGGTAAAAATTTGTCAGCTAATTGTGCAATGAACCTTCGTATAGATTGAAGTCATCCCTATAATGATCTCAATTGACTGATGTTCCTTGGGGGAGGCACTTCCATGATTTCTTGTACTTTGTCAGGATCTACTTCAATTCCTTTTCCTGATACTATGTATCCTAAGAGTTTTCCAGATGTGACCCCAAAGACACATTTCTTGGGATTGAGGCGAACTTTGAATTTCTCCAATCTTGCAAATATTTTGGACAATATTTCTAGATGTCCTTATCTAGTATATGACTTTTCAAATATGTCATCTACATAATCTTCCATGAATGTGTGCATCATGTCATGAAATATTGTAGTCATGGCTCTTTGGTAAGTAGCCCCAGCATTCTTTAACCAAAAGGCATGACGTTCCAACATTAAGTTCCCCATGGACATGTGAAAGTTGTTTTCTCCTGGTCTTCAGATGCAATCTTAATTTGGTTGTAACCAGAAAAACCATCCATTAATGAATACATGGCATGTTGAGCTGTCAGATCAACTATAGTGTCGATATTCGGAAGTGGGAAGTCATCCTTAGGACATGCTTTATTGAGATCTCTGAAATATGTGCACACTCTGACACTTTTATTTGGCTTGGATATAGGAACAATGTTGGAGATCCATTCGGCGTAGTCGATTGATCTTATGAAGCCCACATCGAGGAGTTTTCTCAGTTCTTCCTTAACCAATAATGCAACATGGGGGGCAATCTTTCTGAGTTTTTGTTTCACAGGTTTAACCCTTGGTTTAATAGACAAATGATGCATGATAAGATCAGGATCAAGACCTGGCATGTTTGCATAAGAACAAGCAAAATTGACTTGATTGGCTCTTAGAAATTCTATGAATTCTGGTACTTCTTTCTCTGTCATTGATGCAGCTAACTATAAAATCCTTGGTTTTTCTAAATTTTCAAGATTTACGGCTTGTGTAGGCTCAATCAAGATAGGCGATTGCTCATGGTAGTGCCCTAGGAGAGTGTCAATATTCCCATCGTCTGGTGCCTTAAAAAGGTTTTCACCATCCAATACGCTCTTTATTTTATCTTTTGTTTGATCTAACACTGCCAGATTATGGTTTTCACTGTTAGATCTTTCTTTTTTATTTTTATTTTTGTAGCTATGAGAATTGACACTTTCTTGATCAAATACTCTATGCCAAAAATTGTTAGTGGAACAATCATTTGTGTCATCTGTAGAAAGGAAGTTTACGATAGATTCATCACTTGGAAACATAGGTATATCAATAGGTTCAAATGAATCCCAATCAATGAGATCGGATGAATGAAAGATAGTGGGTCATTGGGTTGCGTGAAATCGGATATAGTTATGGTCATAATGAAGTTAACCTTAGGATCTGAGGAATGATGCGGATCAATGATGGTAATGTTCTCGCAATAGTCTTGTTCATTTAAATCTGACTCAGTATCACTAGAATCATAGTTACCATGTAGTTCAAATTCTCGTGTTTGGGACCCTGACCTTTCACCTTCGATTAGAGCTGGGGTATACTTGTGTATTACATCAACCTTTTTATCCCTCCAGAACTCATCATTGTAAATGGTGTCCCATTCATATTCAGCAAAATTTGTGTCAGAGTTATTATCCACGAAATTTTGAATTGTTACCAAACATGCTTCTCTCAAATTTGAGCCTTCTTGCAATGTGAAGACCGTTTCATGCAGTTGTTTACATTTTCTTTCTTTTGAGTTAGTATCATAGCCTAATCCGGTTTTCTCTTTTGCAGCAAGTCCTCAAAGGTGAATAGACTCAACTACCCCTTCTTTTCTTTTTTTCGATAGGACCCTTATCATAGCCCATCTTCTGCATGATTGAATACCCTTTTCCATATCTATCTGTTGGTAATTTGATATTAAAAATTACTTCATCTTCATCTTTATAGAGCCAATTTATAATTTATCTATCCTCAGGATCTTTCATGGGGAATTTTTTTTTGATGAATCGTCCATTAAACTTTGTGCTTGGCTCTATTGGTGGTTGCGTTGATGTTGATGCTATTGATATTTGATGTTGTGTGATAGAAGGTTGTCCATGTGACCGAGGTGATGTGGGTAAATTAGCAAGATAGAGAGAGTACTCCCCGACTCCATGGTCCTTGAATTTCAACTTCTTGTCAAAAATATTGGTTAACTAATTAATTTGTGTGTCAATCTTGAGAGAAGTACTAGCACGAGCCTCTCGATTGTTAGGAACCAAAGTATCTTGACTGGCTTTGATATTGGCACAAGTTTGAATATTTAAATTATTAGTTGGTATCGTGATTTCCTGTCCATCATAAGGAAACTTAAGACATTAATGACATGTAGATGGGACAACTTTCATTTCGTGGATCTGAGGATGGCGCAAAAAGAAGTATGCAAGATCACAATCTAATACTTGACAAAAAGTATTTTTGATAACAGGTCCCACTCTGATCGGTAGCATGATTAAACCCTTGGATGCTCTTTCCTCGTCATCGTAGGCTTTAATGGTAATATTTCTTTTGAGATCAATGGAGTCCTCAGAAAATCCTAAAGCCTTAACCAACTTCATGGTACATATGTTCAAACCAGCACCTCCATCTATTAGAACTCGTCTAACATGAAACTTGTGAACCATGAATTCTAAATATAATGATGAATTATGGGGATGAGTTATGGAAACGTCATCTTTTTTGGAGAATGAAAGGAATGTGTGTGAGGAAAAGTGTCCTACCATGGCTTGAAATTGGTCCACATCCAAATCAGTGGATACAGTTGTTTCAACGAGGGCCTTTTCGAGAATTTCCTTATGTACCGGGGAAATCTTCAAGAGTTCTAAGATAGAAATCTAAGCAGGATTTTTTTGAAGTTGATTGACTAAGTCATATTGATGTTGAGGTGGAGGCCCAGTGGATTTTGAAGAGGCACCCTTTAAGATAACTTTATCTTGCACCATTGTTGTTGCATTGACTTCTCTATATTCCACCTTCTTGTTGACGTTAATAACGTTGACCCGTTCACCGTCAGTGTAGATATGATTGATTATAGGATCATTAATATGATTCACACTTTTTTCCAAAAGACTCTCCTTTTTGATAGTTGGGCAAAGGGTTGTGAAATTCTTGGTGGTCTTCATTTGATTTTTGATGTCCTTCTATTGTGATGGTGCCATTTTCGATTAAGTCTTGAATGGCATTCTTCAAGGCTTGACAGTTATTTGTGTGATGACCTTTGCACCGATGATAGTCACAATAGTATGCCCCATTCCATGATGGAGGCTTCACACTGGGTTCATAGTTTTGTTGAGGTGGCAAGGTAATGACATTTTTAGCCATCAACTCTTTGAATGCAGATTCCAAAGATTGACCCAGTTGAGTGTAAGTTCTTCTACTAGAGGAGAATGAAAATCGTTGTGGATTTATATTCGAGGTATTCCCTAAGGAGTTGTTATTGTTAGTGGTTCCCCGGTAACCTAGATTGATGGCAGTCCCTTGATTGGGAATAGAATGTTGATTCACATTGTTCCTCAGAGGAGGAGGATTATTTCCTTCATTTGTAATTGAGTTGACATTGTGATAGCTTTTTTTGCGAGGAGCACTTGGAGTACTAAGAACAAACGGCTTAGTCGAGACATGATTCGCATCAACAACACCATCATTCACCACGTTCTTGTTGCAGGTCCAAAATTTAGACTTGTCCTGATTGTTATGATGATTGGATGAGCTAGGATTATCCTTGTCAAGTTTTATTATTCCTCTTTTGACCAAAGCACCTTCAATGGTTATAGCATCTTCAATCAATTTCTCAAAAGAGGGAGGACAATGCAAATTCAAATGATAGCTCATTTCTGAATTCAAGTTGCTAATGAAGGTGACCATCTTTTCCTTTTCAAGAACAGGACGTGGATATCTAGCGAACATTCTTCTCCATCTCTGAATAAAAGTAATAAAAGGTTCACCAGGTTTTTGTGCAACTTTGTAGAGATCTATCATAGTGATTTGGTGTTGGATGTTGTAGGAATATTGTGATATAAATAGATTGATTAATTCCTTGAATGTCTTGACAGGAGGTGTGATTTTTGATAGCCATTCCATAGAATGAACTCCAAGACTCCTAGGAAACAAACACATCAAGTAAGTGTCCTCATGAGCAAACTCTAAAGTCATGTTTCGGAAGTCTCTAACATGATCAATTGGATCTGATTTCCCATTATAACGATCAAATTTTGGAATTTCACAATGTTTGGGAAATGGAATCATGTTGAGACTTCGATCGAAAGGATAAGGAAAAATTTCCTCAAGAGTATATTTCTTTGTTGTGGCTCCCCCTTGTAACTCTTTAATTTGTCCTTGAAGTGCCTTAATTTTTTGAGTCAAAGCACTAAGATCAGATAGGGGTATTTCTTCAGGTTCGCTCTTCAAATTCTCTGTATCAAAGTCATGAGGCAATTTAGCTCCTTGGTTAGCTAGATAGAGGAAATATTTTTCTTTATCGCATTGCAAGATCTTTTCTATGGCTTTGTGAAATTTGGGATCTTGCTCAGCCTCTCTAAGACGTTCTTCATTTCGTTCCTCATCACTATCTATATGGGTTTTGCTTGTGTCTCTGTATTGGAGGAATGGATTTTCTTCTCTATTATCCATGTTGTTGTTGAAAAGTGGATTATGACTTATACTATAAAGATGATTACTGCTTTCACCTTCTTCTTGAGTGTTTTGGGTATGACCTTCTTGTTGGATTTTTTCCTTCAACTTATTGTATTGAGATCTTGTAAAGATAGGCATATGATTTTGAAGAGTTCTTCTAAACTTAGATCACGTTTCTAATAAGTGCGACAATGATGATATCTTGATCTGATAAGATGGGAATCTTATGATATGATCGAAGATGTTCCTATTTTTTATTGTGGCTTCCAATGATGAAGGATGTCAGAATCCTGTTGGGGAAATTGAATCAATAATCATAAATTTGTTTGAAAGGTGCACTTTTAAGATTTTGATCTTATTTTTCAAAGAGAGGTTTTAAGGTCACTGAAGGATTTGACTAGGATGTGATGGATATTCAATAGAAGGTTGTGGTATGTTATCAAACTCAACAGGTTGATTAAGATTATGTCATTGAGATAGAGATAATATTTGATAATAAGTTCAAGAATCCAAAGGCTCTACAGCATACTCATCAGTGAATCCCCTAACAAAGTCTTGGTATCTATGAAGAAATCCATGGTAATGAAACAAGATGTGTCAAATTTTGTACAAAAATTTTCTTCTTTGTAATGTTCTCTTGTACCCTAAATGTTTCTTGGGTTTCTTGATCCTATTGGAAACTGATTTCTTCAAAAAAATTGTTGATTTCCAATCTCTAAGCATGAGAGAAATATTGAGATGCTACTGGACCAAGGATGTTATGAACTCAGATCTGTCAAGAGTGAAAATTCTAGAAAATGGAAGATGCACTACTATGTGTCCTATATGCACTGTAGAAATAGGCATTGTGCTAGAGAAACAATCAAATGTGCTAAGACACTCCCTAGATGTGCTAAAACAACTTTCCAAAACAATTTTCTGAACAATTTTCAATTGAATTTTTGCATGTTCATTTTGGATGATCTTTTATCTAAGTTAATGTGATGGAACACACAACAAACATTCTGAAAATAGTTGTTTTTAAAACATTATACTAACATCAAGTGTATGATCAAGAAAAAAATTTCAACAAGTGTTTTCATAGGTTTAGCACATGAAAGACAATTTAGGCAGACTCACTCTTAGTACTCAAGTAGGTCATTCTAGTAATCAACAACCCACATCTTAGAACTGCGTCGACTCACATAGCCATGTCACCCCCAAAGGGGTGCCCGTGTTTTTGTCTTTCCTAGGCGCATACTCAGAGTGACGGAAGTGGATACCGGATCCCCTGAGCAAACGGTCCTTGGTAGTTATATGGTGAGTATCTTGGGGGCAGATTCTTCCCTCCCCTTGCACTATGATTATTAGGATGTTCAGAAACTGACTTTGGCTGGCTACTACACTAGGTTCGTAGTAAGGGTTTTCGTTCGATGCGGAAATAATAAACTCCCTCAGGAGACCTCCCAACCTTTAGAACAAAGGCTTTGGGGATGGTTATCTTGCACACTACCAGCAAAAGAGGGTTTCCATAGATTTGCTTTAAATTTTATAGTGGGGCAGAATAGCCTAGCTTTGGCTTGAACCCACTTGAGTCATTCCTCTTGGGTGAGTACTTTTTCCCACAAGAGCAGGCTCTCTAAAGGATGTAATATAGCAGTAAATTTTCATGAAATTGGAAAGGAAAGTCTGGTATTCTGATCACCCAATTAAGGGGAGAGCATAGACCTATTGCCACAGACAAAGCAAACAAGTTTTTTTTTTAAAACCCAAATATAACAATGATCTAATCTAAGTGAAGATGTTGCTTCACAAAAACAAGTTGCTCAATTTTAACTGTAAGATCATTGTGTAGTGACTATCCTAGACTGCTTAATTTTAACTTCCATGTCTATCCTAGGATTGGTTCATTTTATCCAAAGAAAGTTCTGTCTGTGGAAAGCGTCAGACTCATAATTCTATTTTTGTGTTACAAACCATATGCACAGAAACAGACAGTATATGCACAGAAACAAATCTCAAATGTGCTGAAATAGATCTCAGATGCGCAAAAACAAGCCCTATATGTGCCAAAACAGATCTCAAAAGTGCTATAGAAAAATCCTAAATGCGCTAAAACAGTTCTTAAATGTGCTACTTTTATTAAATGTAGATTTAACTCTAAATGTAATGAGACTATATGTGTTATTCTATCTATCTCTCAGATGCGCTAAATTAACTCTCAGAAGCACCGAAATAGTCACCAGATGTGCTAAAAAAAAACTTGCAAAATAGAAGAATCAAATCTCTAGATGCGCTGCAGAAAGTATCAAATGCGCTAAAATGCCAAATTTTTCCAAAGGCCGAACTCCAGAACGCAAAAACCTATTAGAATGCTCTACAAGAAAAGGTCAAAATCGGGGCATAGTCCCCATAGTGGGCGCCATTTTATGTGTGTATGAAAATATGACTGTCATAATGAATTCAAAACACATTCAATAAAAATTTATATCAAAGAAACTTAAAGAACATCTAAACAAACTCTTATTGGAGCTCCTTCAAAGTCATCTTATTGCTCTCTATCTCCAGCGTTTCATTGATTCAAGTTGCTCTCAGATTTAGTATTCCAAGCTCAACGAAATGGACTACTAGAGCATGAGATTTAAACTAAAATGCATATTATACTAAGATGCAAGATTATGTTGTGCTATGACAAGATGATTATTGCCAAGATATGATTATTGCTAAAATACTAAAGATGCAAGTGCATAAGTGTAATTTTGTGTGTGTGTTTGTAACCAATGCTTGGATTTGCACATGTATTTATAGAGTTTTTGAAAGAACTTGATTGGTTGTTGTGATCAACGGTTTAAATCGAGCTTGCCGGGATGAATGGTAAGAGATTTTTGAAAGTCGAGAGAGAGATGGAAGGTTTCCTCCTACACAACTTTTCTCATTCAAAACTGAAGGAAGGTTGCCATTTGAGGAATGAGTTGGGAATGAATTTCACAATTAAATAAATAAATTTATTTAATTATATGTGAGGATGAATTTAGAAGTTCGCATAATTAAATTAGTAATATTTAATTATGTGTGAGAGATGAAAGTGGAAGGTAATTAAATATTTAAAATATTTAATTACGTGTGGAGTGAGAAAAAGGTATTAAATTAAATATTTATAATATTTAATTTAACTATGAGATGAAGAGGGTGTTTTGAGGAATATTCCATTATTTGAATTCAAATATTAAAATTTAGAATAACATGATAATTAATATAAATAAATTATAAAATTTATTTAATTTAATTAAGAGGAATATGGAAGATGATAATAATTAAATAAAGTTGTTTATTTAATTAAGGTAGAAGAATTATAAAAGTGAACAATATAAATAAATAATTAAATTTATTTATATGTAGATGACTTTAGAAGATTAATTAAATAATTTATATTTAATTAATTAAAAAGCTTGATTAACCATGACCTTTTTTAGACATATACAGTAGGCATAATATATCTAGTCTCAATAGACTTTCAAACTCCAAATCCAAGAGATACTAGGAAACCTTCCATCCTTATCTTCCAAAAACCATAGTCTAATCCATCAAACAAAGCAGCATCCCTCTTGTGTGCCTTCCTATATCTACCTCATTTGGTTAAGCTTTCTTCCAAGGAACTTTTCTTTGATACCAATTTTTGAATGCACAAGACAATTGAGAGGTGGGGTGAATCAATTGTACATTAAATTACCAAAACCCTTATAAACATTCATATCCACATCAATTTTATTAACCTTAATTTGTTAGAATGATTTGCCATAAAAGCAAGTAACAAAAATTGAAACACATCAACACCATGCACAATAGAACACCAGATTTATGTGGAAAACCCAAGAAGAGAAAAACCATGGTGAGGATTAGATCACAATATAAAGTAATTGCAACATCGAATAAGAAGGGATTACTGCCAATGGCTCATTCCTAGATTACAGAAAAGAAGAAATAAGAATGTTACAGTGAAAAATTCATCTCAATGCAATAGAAAAATCCACCACAACATCACCAACATATTTGTAGCCTCTCTAAATATTGTAGACACCTTCTACTCACTACTTCTAGTGGTCTAACTCATTAAATCTTGCACTACACATCACAAATTCACACTTCACAACTCTACAATTCCCATCACACAATCCTATGTCAACACAACCCTTGTTTATACCTTCTTCAACATTAAAAATATTATCCATGGTCGGATATGCACTTCAACCATACAAATTCAAATTAGGTCAGCACTAAGCATTCCTATGGTGGAAAGGAATGAAAATGGACCACACCACATCTTAACTTAGACCAAAATGATACATATGTACACCATGCCACACTTCCACAATCATCGAAGCAAATCCACAATTAGTGTAAACATCCAAGGTTAGTCGAACTTGTGTAAACACAATTAACATTTAAGTACACACTTCCTTAAATCCAAAGATGATCTACATACCCCACATAACACTTGAACACAATTTGGAATATTCCAAAAACACCTTGAAATCCAATAAATTCCTTCACAACAACTTTCACCTAAAGAATGTACATACCTAGTATACTCAGACAACCTTCCATACACTGTAACTCAAAAAATCAACTTTTTGAGTACCAAACCATAAACAACTTCAATTGAAGGTAGATATGAACCTTATCAACACACTTCTAGAGCCACAAGAATAGAAACCAAACTACGATGAAATGTGGAGAAAAATAATTTCTCCTAGACACCACTGCAACACATGATTCACACACTAGTGAACACAACTCTCTGCACAATGATCCAAACCGAGAAATTCGAGATATAGAACTTTTGAATACCTCTTATCAACATATATCTGAACCACACAAGTAGATCTTCAACACAAAAATAATGTGGAGCAAAAACCAAAACACCACTTTATACACCAAAACACCTCTACAACACACTGTTTCTTTTTTTATTCAAATTTCAGCAAAATAACTTGGAAACCAAGTACTAGAGACACATACTCAGGGTATGTGTAGGATCATCATGGAAAAAACAGGCACTTAAGTGGTGAAAAATTCAGAAAAATCAAAGTTAAAGGAAACTTGACATAAAAATTTGAATAAGTTATCTATATTATTTAAAAAATATGTAAGAATAGAATTTGTAGAAAATTGAATGTAGTTTCTAAACTACTAGGTTTTTTTTTAAACCTATTTGGTGAAAATTCAAAATTTCAATGCAAGAGCACTTAAATTTTAGGGAAAAAATAAGAAGTAGGTCTCTGTCTAACCACCCTAACCACAATAAAATGATAATATTTTTTTTATAATATTTTAGATATAAGTAGAGGACTCATGTCCCGATGTGATGCATATTTTTTTGTAATTGTTTTCCAAGGAAATAATTAATTATGATTTTTTTATTACAACTTTTAAAATATAAAACGTGTATGTCTCCACCTTAACTTGGTCAAAACTTCATGAAATTCATTTTTTTAATCCTATACTATGTGAAGCATAGAATGTGACACGTGTTTTGGATTCAAAAAATGTGATATCGATTGAAAGTTATAGATGTTTTTCAATCACCTATCAATCAAGACTTTAGTAATTCAAATAGAAAATGAATAATAATTATTTATTAAATTAAAATTAAAGCATAATTTATATTGGTGGAAAGCTAAGAATCTCCTTTAAAACCCCTTTTGTTTCATCAATTTTGGGTAAAAAAAGTTGTCAGCCACATACCCTACACATACCCATCATATCGCCACTTTTTGGCCCATCATGATCCTACACATACCTCTCATCATTCTCAAAACTTTTTTAACACCATCATACTAGTTTCAAAATAGCTATACATCCATAAATAAAAGCTTATCAAAGAAACACTAGAGGTTGACACCAACAACACTTACTAATGACAACATAATGAAACTAATTAGAGCATCATCATAACTTATCAATCATCACTAGTCATCAATGATAGCACAAATATAAGCCTATTGACATCAATGAAAACACCAACTACTAATACTTGAAACAAAATCATAAAATTAAAATATATTAGAAAATGCAAGTATCAAAGTAAAAAATAAAAGAGAGTAAAAATTTATCTCCAATAATGCCCCTTCATCCAAAATAAATAGTCACATATATAAAAGAAAAATATCAAGAAATGAGCTTGTTTATCCTAATTCTTCATCCTCATCATCTTTATGCAATCCATAAACTCTATCAAATCCACCCATATCTAAACCTACACCATATCATTCGACCCCCTTTACAATGTATCTCAATGGACCTTTAATGGCGACCCCTTCATGTGCTTTAATCCAATGGTTGTCCAAAATATTCTTTTTGTGACGCATGATGACCCTCATAGTGTGCACATTAGGGATCATACCTTAGCTCCTTCCATCCATTGCATAAAAAATCCTCCATCATCCACAAAATGCCATTTATACCCATCCATCCAACTTCTTCATCCATTTATTGAAGAGCTTCCACCATGATCGCAACATCATCACATGTCTCATTTATCCAAAAGTAAGAAAATCCAAAAATCCAAAAAAATCAAACAAAATAGTAAAGATCCAAATGTGCAAACCACTTTGATGGCTCCTTGGATAAATACCATGGTAAAACCTAGAAACAAATGCCATGTGTAATAGTCCCTTATCCACCATCTCTTAGGCCCCATCCACTATCATTTATATTCATATCATAATAAAATATTTCCCATCTTCATCCGTCCATCCATAATAAATCTATCATGGCTTATTTTTATCCTTGATCAAGTGTCATCCATTATCAATTCATTATCACCCATTAGATGTGAAAGTTACATCTACATTATGTTAAGGATTTGATCTTGTATATCCTTAGTTTCCTCACACTTTGGCCTTCAATTCTCATGTATTTGAAGTACCTCATATTTTTCCATAATAAATCAACCATAAACCTATCTTATCCCATATCATATCCATCCCATCTCAAACATAATAAAAAAAATCACCATCCTTTCATCCCCTCTAAAACATCTAAAATTAAAAAATCAAAATCTTGAACTCCTTAAGCTTGACATTCAATCAATCCAATCATTATAACCAATAAATTTAATCCTCAATTGAAATCATATCATAAGCCTAGTTTTCAAACACTAATCAACCATCTTATCCTTTTGTTGATTGATTGATCAATCCCTCACCATCATCATCATCGTCTTTATCAAAACCTTGCTTAAGTGATTATCCAAGCTTGAGTAAGAAAATTAAAGCATTTTTTAGGTGATTATCCAAGCCTTTTCATAAGAAAATCAATCAATCCTTCATCATCATCATCATCATCATCATTGTTGGAAATAGGATGTTATTTAATTACAATCCTAAACATTATTTATTTCATGTGTCTCATAAGTCCTTGGAAAGTGTTCTCAAACACTAGGATTAGAGAGAGATTATTTTTGGATGAAATAATCATGTTAATTGACATTTGTAATTAGTTTTAAATAATAGGAGCATGTGAGGGCATCCAAGATGAGTTCCTAAATAATAGGAGCACATAGGGTACCCACATGGAAGGTGGAACTCACCTTGAGTTAAGTTAACTATTTGGAGTAAAAGATAACACTTTTGAATGCATGTAAAGATTCTAGGAGTTAGGGTTTGATGTTTACATGCATGAATTTTAGTTTAGTTTAGTTCAGATCAATTTAGTTCAGTTCAATTCAATTTAGTTCAAAATCAATTTAGTTCAGTTCAGTTTAGTTTAGTTCAGTTATGGTTTAGTTATCTTCAGTTAGTTTTAGTTGAATGTTAGTTGACTGGACAATTAACTTGGAATGTATGACTAATGACTTGAGTTGCATGATAGATAACATGTGACTTCCTTCAGTTAATAGGGGATGACCATTCTTGCATGAATGGTGGAGAGAGATGTTTTAGTTAACAGAAAATGACTTGGACCCACTTTGGGCACCCAAGTTGGCTTCTTGGAATTAACTCCTTTACATGTTAAGATATTTCAGAACCCTGAGTTAAGTGGGCCCAGTCTTGGGTGCCTACTTTGAGGATAAAGCCTTGAAGATATTTACAAAATAAAGGTTGAGTTACTACTTCAGTTTGAGACGCCCAAATGGATGAAGATGATGATTTGGCATTGTTCTTCATGGTTAAACTCTACTTGGAAGAGATAGGTGTACCTTTTAGGAGATAGGGATTGAGCTTTGTAATTGTAACTCTTTTGGAGTTTACAAAGTTTTTTATTGCCTATATATCTCAAGCAAGTTGAAGAGAGTTTTTATCAGTTTTATTGTAGGTTGTGAAGGAGATTTGTTGAAGGAAAAAGAAGCATCTCAAGGAAGGATTGGAATTATTATAACCTTGTTCTAAGATTAAATAATACATTGATTCTTGGTGGAGTTTTTCCCAAAAAGGGTTTCTCCATGGTATATGTTGTGTATCTTCTAATATTTTGTCTATTTCTTCTACAACCTTTTGTCTTCATTCTACAAATGATAAAATGAATTAATCAAATAATCACCCACAAAGAATTTGTAACAAAGGATACATATTTATATCAGCAAGTATAATAGTTTTACAAAGTACTAAGCTACATAAACACCTCAATTTTCAACATGTGGTATCAGAGTTGAGGTTGGGTAGAGTATTGGGAGGCATTTCTCTTAAAAGATTGGAGGTTTTTTGGATGTAGTGGGAGCTTTTAGTATTTTTTGTTATTGCTGATTTTGGAAAATAAGTTTGTTACAAATAGGTATATATTCTTGCTTTAGAGGATGGTTATCATGTGTCATTAAGAGCTTGGATTCACAGGTTTGGTGTGAGCTTATGACATAAATGTGCTTTTGATTATGTGCATCATAATTATATGGGATTGCTCAGTATCATGGTTCAGTGGGAGCATTTGGAAATGAAGTGGATTCTTGGTTGTAGGATGGTTTTGTTATTATGTCATGTTATACTCTTGATTAGTGGTTTAGAGTTGTGGCATGGTACATGTTATAATAATTTTGATCATGAGGAAATGTCTAAAATTCCATATACTTTTGATAGTGATGGTTTGATGTTTATCTTGTTGCCATGTATAGCTCAGTATCACAATTTAGTGGGAGATTTTGTAGGATATAGTGATCTTCATGAAGAGGATGGTAGTCATGATGCCATGTGTGACTCAGTACCACGGTTCAGTGGGATTTTTTGGTAGTGATTTGGATGCATCATTGGTAAGGTTATCTCCAGCTGATTGGGGATATGTTTTCTTGGTTTAGAGTGGTTGCTATTATTTCATGGTTTACTCTTGTTGCATTTAGAGTTTGGCATAGTTCTCTTGAGACTAGGATTTTTATGTATGTTGTGGTGCATGTGATCTCCTAGGAGGAGATGGTTAGATCATGGATGTCATGTTTATGTTCAAGATTGGAGCTTTGACGTTGATCTTGTGTAGTTCTCTTAAGTACTGAGTACATTAATCATTTTATTGATTACTTCATGATAGTGCTATGTTGCATTTGGAGTTTGGAATGGATTGGTTGTTTATAGGTCCTCATGGATACTTGGAGAAATAGGTGAGGCTTGAGTTCTCTTATGGTAAGAGATATATGTTGGAATAGTTACTAGTAAGAAAAGCTATTTTCAACAAAAAAGAACAAGGAGCCTACACCTTGGTGGAACATGAGTTCAACACACTCAATGGTTTCACATGCCTCCAAAGAGGTTGTTTGGATACATAGACTTGGGAAAGGCATTGATTTTAATTACAATTAAGTTAAACTTGAATGTGATAGTTAGAGTGCTATGTGTTTAGCCAAAAATCCTATGTATCATGCTCGTACTAAGCATGTTGGTGTTAAGTATCACTTTGTGCGAGAAATGGTTGAGAGTGGGAAGGTATTAATTGAGAAAGTCAACACTTTAATTAATGTTACAAATTATCTTATGAAACCAGTTCCTTCAAATAAGTTCTCTTGGTTTTAATCAATTGTTTAGAGCTTCATGATTATGCAAGTTGCATTTGAAGTTGGCATGGATTGATTAGTTCGTGCGGGAAGGCCATTGGCCTTAAGTTTTGTACTTGATTTATAATTATTCCTTGTTTAGAATAATTGCAATGTATAATTTCAAGTGGTTGAATGTTGGAAATAGGATGCCATTTAATTGAAATCCTAAACATTATTTATTTCATGTGTCTCCTAAGTCCTTGGAAAGTGTTCTCAAACACTAGGATTAAAGAGAGATTATTTTTGGATGAAATAATCATGTTAATTGACATTTGTAATTAATTCTAAATAATAGGAGCATGTGAGGCTGTCCAAGATGAGTTCCTAAATAATAGGAGCACATGGGGCACCCACATGGAAGGTGGAACACACCTTGAGTTAAGTTAACTGTTTGGAGTAAAAGAAAACACTTCTTAATGCATGTAAAGATTCTAGGAATTAGGGTTTGATGTTTACATGCATGAAGTGAAGTTTAGTTTAGTTCATATCAGTTCAATTTAGTACAATTCAAGTTCAATTCAGAATTAGTTCAATTCAGTTAAGTTCAGTTATGGTTCAGTTATCTTCAGTTAGTTTTAGTTGAATGCTAGTTTACTTCGGTTAACTTGGAATGCATGACTAATTAGTTGAGTTGCATGATAGATAATAGGTGACTTCCTTTAGTTAACAAGGGATGACCATTTTTGCATGAATGGTGGAGAGAGATGTTTCAGTTAACAGAAAATGACTTGGACCCACTTTGGGTGCCCAAGTTGGCTTCTTGGAATTAACTCCTTTGCATGTTAAGATATTTCAGAAGGCTGAGTTAAGTGGGCCCACTCTTGGGCACCTACTTTGAGGATAAATCCTTGAAGATATTTATGAAATAAAGGTTGAGTTACTACTTCAGTTTGGGACGCCCAAATGGATGAAGATGATGATTTGGCATTGTTCTTCACGGTTAAACTCTACTTGGAAGAGATAGGTGTACCTTTTAGGAGATAGGGATTGAGCTTTGTAATTGTAACTCTTTTGGAGTTTACAAAGTTGTTTATTGCCTATATATCTCAAGCAAGTTGAAGAGAGTTTGTATTAGTTTTATTGCAAGTTGTGAAGGAGATTTTTTGAAGGAAAAAGAAGCATCTCAAGGAAGGATTGGAATTATTGTAATCTTTTTCTAAGATTAAATAATACATTGATTCTTGGTGGAGTTTTTTTCCCAAAAGGGTTTCTCCACGATATATGTTGTGTATCTTCTATTCTTCTGTCTAATTCTTCTACAACCTTCTATCTTCATTCTACAAATGATAAAATGAATTAATCAAATAATCACCCACAAAGAATCTATAACAAAGAATACATATCTAGATTATCAATCATAAAGTTTTACAAAGTATTAAGCTACATAAACACCTCAATTTTCAACAATTATCATCAGATCTTTGGCAAGAGATGTTGGTTGTATGACATGTTTTCAAAAAGTGTTTTGTTGTCATTTATCTTTTTATTATTATCTTCTACCCATAACTACACTTTTTGAAATTTTCCTTGATTTATCTATATCTTGGTGTGTCATAACTAGTGTATAATGGGGAATCATCTATTTTTTCATGCTTTCCATTGCTTGTGTCAAGTCCATGCAAAGGTTACCTTGTCACCTTGGTTTCTCATACCTTGGTGCATACTTTCCTTACATATATCAAATTTTAGGATTGCTCAATACATACTAGCATAACCTATTTATCATCATCTTCTCCTTTCTTTTCATCTATCATAATCAAATTCCCCTTTTCATCTATGATCACCAAATTTCCCTTACTTTTCATCCATTATGATCATCATAAAATTCCCCTTTCTTTCAATCCTCTTTCATCAGATTCCCCTTCCTTTTCATCTTCGCCATCCTCTTCATCTTTCAATTCATCCACTTCTTGATCCTAATCCCTCATCATTCCCTTTAATTTTGAGTGTATACCAGTGTTCTCCTAACTTGCATATCCTCTCGAGGGGCATTCCATCACCTAATCATTAATCTTTCCTTCTTCATCCTAACATTTCCTCCTTCATCCTAATCTTCCTTCATCCTCTTTCATCCTCCCATTGACTGGGGTATCATCTTTGATCCTTATCCTCTCTCATCCATTATGCTTTAAACTTCTTTGATACAACATCACTTCATGACATCATATCAAAGAGGGGAAAAATGTAGACACATAAAATATGACCTTACCCAACCACATCTAATTTTAGCCTATATTGAGTCACTAATTAAATAAGTATCTACTATTTATTTAATTGTTCCCATCCATTCACATTCTTATCCTAATCTGAACTTAATTAAATAAATATTTGTCATTTATTTAATTAATATCCCCCATCTTAGTCTTTAATTAATTAAATAGCTATCATTTATTTAATTAATTTCCTTTTATCCTCAATCCTTTTCCATCTAATCCCAACCATTCATCTTGTTCACCTGGATCATAATCTAAATTTTTCCCCATGTGACAAAATGTCCCCTTCACATTTCTAACTAATTATTTTTCTAGATTAATTGAACCTAGACACCTGCCCAAAATTCAAATTATGTTTTAATCTTATTCATTCATTTCATTTAGCCTCTTAATTGTCACCATTTTCAAAAGGATTGTTATCCTTATCTTAATCCTAAACCTAGATCCTATCTATCATTTGACACTTGTCACATGATTGAATCCTTGATCCAAACCCTAATCCTCCTTCAATTTTAGCCATCCATCATCAATCATTTCTATCCATTGATTTTTCCTCTTCAAGACTCTATATTTATAATCTCTCATCCTTAATTTTCACCTAATGAATGAATCTCTTGAGCTATCATACCTACATGCTATCATTTTGATCATCTATATATCAAGCTTATCATCATCATTATGAAATCATATCAAGGTTATGCTAGAGCATTGAGCAATCCATATATCAACATCAAGAGAAAATCAAATGGAATAAGGCCACAGTCAATTTCCACTCATCAAAGGGAGAAGCAAATATTCTAGGCAAAGGTATTATGCTTTGTATTTCTTTTGTATTCATTTGTTTTCCTTCAATATTTTCCAAACTTCTCCAAATAGGTCACATAGTTTGACACACAAAGAACCATATATTATAATCTATGAACCCTAATATTGATATAGACCCCTAAAAGGATCAATAAATTAATGGTCCAAAAGGCATTCCATAATTAATATCATATGTAATAAGTGATCAAGAAGCCTTATTAAGAGTAGGATCAATTTCAATGTCATGTTATTTTCCTTTTCATCATCACTCTCTTGACCATCTAGTCATGTCCTTATATTGTTAGCCTATTCCAATATATATTGTATTCTTATATGGAATAAAAATCATTTATAACACTTGCTCATTATTTCTAATGTGTCACTCTCATGATCACTTTCACATATACACTTGTCTCTTTGTCATCCACATATACCTCAAGGGTTTTACTATAAGTAGATGGATCATTATATAAAGATGGGATACCATAAGATTCAAGATCCAAATGATACTTATTGAAACCATAAGGTGTAAAATCTAACAAATATTGATCATCACTATGCAAAGCACTAGATTCATTTGCTATGGGTTCATTTTATGTAATGTAATCGAGAAAACTTGTTGTATGGTTGAGGATATGTACTATGTGATACATTTTCTCTCCATATCAATATTTAAATTGGTGAAAAGTAGAAGGAACCACTCTCATACCATCCAAATATGGACACCCATGAAGGATTTTACAAGTCAATTTATTGAACATCCTATGGAACAATGAATCTAAGTTGTGTGTCCACCAAATTGGATTGGAAGAATAATGGTACCCAAACATGTTCTATTCATATCATCAAAGCCTCTAATGGTGAATAATTGTTAGTTCATATGCTAAGGCTAGATCCATTATCAACTAAAGATTCTTTAATGATTGCTTCACCATATTCCACTAGATATGTAAAGGTAAATGCTTCCTTAATTACTTTCTTAGGTGGTATTTTTATATCATTGAAAATATGTCATGACTATCCATATGACCTCTAAACTCTATCAAATATTTTACTAATAGTAGATTTGTATCAAATGCAACTTTTATTTTCTCTATGGATTTTTGCATTATATCTATATAAAAAGGTGATGTAAACACTATGTCTCACATAGACATTTTAGCTTGAGTTCTTTGTATTTGTTGAATAATATCATAATCCTTTATTTAAGATGTAGCTTGAAGTGAAGAAGGTAAATTAATTGCATTAATACTACTCAAAATAGGTGTTGATAAATTAACATTTTGTCCTTTGTGTAAACTTTGATGAGTGTAGTCCCCGAGATTATGATCATAAGAATTTGGTGTGACATGAAAATAAGGCATTAAATACACACATTCCATATTAATAGATGGATTAGAATTGAAAAATAGATTACAAGTGACCATCTCTAAGTCCTTACTACTCTTATGTGAATTGGGCCTAGAAAAACATGCAATAAAAACATATGCCAAACTAGGAAAGGAAGTGTAAAGAAAGAAAGATGAATCAAACCATTGCAAAGTTGTACCACTTAGGTACAACCTAAATTCACTAGTGAATAGAATGCCATCATCTATGTTTATATAATTAGCAAGTAAAAATGAATTCACATGTAAGGATGCATCTATAGATTTCATCATAATCATCAAGTAAGACTTCTTCACTAAGGCTAATGATGTCATACCTAATGTAGAAAAAGATAATGAAGCATTAATAAAATCCACATGAAAAACTAATAATGTATGATCAAGGCATAATCTATCAACATGTGAAGAAAGAATGTGTGAAGGACGAGTATCCATAGATTCATCATGGGTTTTGAAAGAATGGCCATCATTATACTCATCGCCATATATGAAACCTAAGTAAATCTAATGCATCTATGAGCATAAAGTCAGCATGTCATGTAGAATATTTATCATAAAAAATTACACTAATTGCATATATAGATGAATTACACTATAGTTCGTTTTGTAGGTATCCTCATCATTGTTACAAAGCATAGGATTATCATGAAGTTTGGGGATAAATGAAATAAGATCTAATATCATAAGATAAATATAAATCAACTCAATGAAAGATGTAGAGAAGAGATTTCCATCCATAACATAAAGTTTTAGATGTATATCAAGAATGGATGTGACATAAAATGTGAAGGATAGAAAATTTATAAAATGAGCTAATTTTATTTTATAAAAGAAATGCGACACACAATAGATACTTGACTTTGAAGAATGCATACAATATGCAATGGTCGAGATATATGGACTGATAATTTAATATTCGCTTAGAATCAGAATATCCTTTTCACTCTATGTGTTTATTCCCAGGGGACTTGACCAATGCTTTTATATATAAATCATGCGTCGGTGAATGCTCGGTAGAAACCGCCTCCAAATATGGTCAGGAATGCAGGTTTAGAAAGTATTACAAATTGACAACTGGGTATACGCGGACTAAATTTACCCGCCTTCACTGTCAAACATTTTTCTTCATCAAATCACGTGTAGAGATCTTTCAAAATTGCCTTAAATTGTACTCATTGATCGGTGAGAGAAATAAATCACTACTTATTCAACAAAATCAGATACTCGGTCAAAGCCATTCAACCCACTCTAAACTAACCAGAATTAATCTCAACCTTTTCATAATGTAAGAATGGCACTCCACCTGTCCATAGGTAACAGGTGTTCCGCGCAGATTTAGTTATAATTTATGAGCCGTCCATTTGAAAATTCTACCCCGGACAACACACAGGCCTATTTAATAAGAATTTGGTGAGACTGTATTTCTCACTTAGTGGCTTGTGAGTTCAATGGAGATGAAAATGAAGATGGCTTTAGTTTCCCTCTTGCTTTTGCTTTTCCCTGCACTACCCACTTATATCTCTTATTCTTCTCCTCATACTGATGAAGAAGCTCTTTTGTCATTCAAGCGTTCCCTCTACTCCACTAATTCTTTGCCCGATTGGTCTCCTCATCAATCCTTCTGCAACTGGACTGGCATTATTTGTTCTTCTCGTCATCAGCGTGTGGTTTCTTTGAATCTCTCGGGTATGTCTTTATCAGGCCCCATCTCTTCTTTTCTCGGCAATCTCTCTTTTCTTAGAGTACTTTCTCTAGAGAATAACAGCTTCCAAGATCAAATTCCATCTCAATTGGGAAGGCTTTTTCGCCTCAGAATAATTAATTTGTCTGTAAATGAATTGGAAGGCTTCATTCCCTCTACTCTTGTAGGTTGCCATTCTCTGCAATTTCTTAACCTATCTGATAACCATTTCACAGGCAACATTCCTGCTGAGCTTAGCCTTCTTCCACATTTACAAATCATTGCATTAAGGGAGAATGAACTGATAGGTAAAATCCCACCTTCTCTAGGAAACCTGTCCTCTTTAACTAACTTGGAGTTGGAGGGCAACAAACTCAATGGCAATATTCCTATTGAATTGAGTGGACTGACTCAACTCAAAGTTCTTTATCTTTATGCCAACAACTTCACAGGAACAATTCCCCAACAGTTTGGTAAACTGTTAGCACTGCAACAATTGGTATTAGGGGGGAACCGACTCACTGGAGAAATCCCAAGCTCCCTCTCTAATTGTACTCAACTACAATTTCTTGTATTATATGTTAACCAACTCAGTGGAAATATTCCTTGGCAATTTGGCAAACTATCAAAGTTGCAGCAATTGTTATTGCAACTTAATCAACTCACAGGAAAAATCCCAAGCTCCCTCTCTAATTGTACTCAACTTCTATGGCTTGAATTATTAGGTAACCAACTAAGTGGTAACATTCCCTGGCAATTCGGCAAACTATCAAAGTTGCAAAAATTGTTATTATGGGACAACAAACTCACAGGAGAAATCCCAAGCTCCCTCTCTAATTGTACTCAACTTATATGGCTTGAATTAGCTAAGAACCAACTGAGTGGCAAGGTTCCCTTATAATTTGGTAATTTGCAGAAACTTCAAAGACTTCGTTTATGGAGCAATCGTCTTGTGAGCACAGGTAGCAATTTACCTATTCTAACAGCCTTGAATAATTGCTCCTCTTTAGAAACCCTAGAGTTGTCTCGTAATAATTTCACTGGTATTTTTCCTTCTTCTATAAGCCATCTATCAAGCCAACTCTCCATTTTTTTGATGCACTCCAATAAAATTGAGGGGAATATACCAAGTGGCATTAGCAACCTCACAATGCTAACATTTTTAGGCTTATTTAACAATTATTTGAATGGAACTATTCCATCCTCACTCAGTCAACTTCCACATCTTGAAAGATTGTATTTGAACAATAACAAGTTCTATGGAAGTATTCCAAAAAGCTTAGGTAAGGTGAGAAAGCTTGGGGTGTTATCACTAAGTGAAAACATGCTTTCAGGGAAAATTCCAGATAGTCTCGGTGTTCTCCCACAATTAAGACAACTTATTCTCGACCACAACCAATTATCAGGAAAAATACCTCCCAATCTAGGAAATTGTCAAACCTTGGAGCTAGTGGACTTGTCTCACAACAAGCTAAGAGGAAATATACCCCATGAATTGGGAGGTCTTAAAAATCTCCAATTTTATTTCAATATTTCTAGCAACTTTTTACAAGGTTCTCTTTTATATTTGAGCAAAATGGTAATGGTCCAAGCTATAGATGTGTCTCTCAATCACTTCTCAAGTGAAATCCCAGCTTCATTATCAAGTTGCATAAGTTTACAATATTTGAACCTTTCACATAATTCTTTTGATGGCTTAATTCCAATGTCACTCACAAATCTCAAAAACCTCCAAGACGTTGATCTCTCCACCAACAATTTATCAGGTGCAATCCCAATGGCTTTCCAAGAGATGAAAACATTGCAACATATCAATCTTTCTTTCAACGGGTTAACAGGAGAGGTTCCAAAGGGAGGAGTTTTTACAACACTTGATGAGTCAGCAGTTATGGGAAATCTTGGCCTTTGTGGCAAGTGGATTAAATTGCAACCATGCTCTAATTTGCAACAGAAACAAATTTTAATATCCAGAAAGGTAATGGTACCAATGGTGATCGGAATTGCTTTCTTCATCATATTTATTGTAATCATGATAATTTATTATAGAAGAGGAGATGCTAGCCAATATAACCTTCACCTCAACATTGGACCTAAAAGAATTTCCTATGAAGAACTTATGCATGGAACTGGTGGGTTTAGCCAAACCAATTTGTTAGGAGTTGGTAATTTTGGATCTGTTTATAAAGGGATTCTCAATAATGGAACAAATATTGCTGTTAAAGTTCTCCATTTGCAAGATGAAAATTCTCTCCAAAGTTTTTATAGAGAATGCAATGTGTTGAAGAGAGTTAGACACCGCAATGTGATCAAAATCATTTCAACTTGTTCCAACTTTGATTTTAAAGCATTGGTTCTTCCATTGATGTCAAATGGAAGTTTGGAGAGATGGCTATATCCCAAAGAAGAAAATGAATGCAAATTAAAAATTTTTGACAGATTAAGAATAGCAAAGGAGGTAGCACAAGGAATGGAATATCTACATCATCATTGCTTTGTACAAGTCATTCATTGTGACATAAAACCAAATAATATTTTGTTAGGGGATGATATGACTCCATATATAACAGACTTTGGCATTACCAAAATCCTATATGGAAATTCAATAGATTCATTATCTTCTACAAATGCACTCAAGGGATCTATAGGCTACATTGCACCAGGTATTATTTTTAATTATGACAGCATAAATTATGATTGGATTATGTTTTTGTTTAAAGTGAATGTTTCATATGGGATGAAAATGGCTAATTATTCTATTGTATTGTATTGTAGAGTATGGATTGGGAGGAAATATTTCAACAAAAGGAGATGTATATAGCTATGGAATTCTACTTTTAGAGTTGTTCACAAAGAGGAAACCTACAGATGACATGTTTGAAGAAGGGATCAATCTACCAAAATGGGTAGGTGTGGATTTTCCAAATAAAATTACAGAAGTGGTCGACAACAACTTGCTTAAAGATGTTAATAATTCAGACTTATCAATGGTATTGTCATGCCTTACTCAATGTATGCAAGTCGGTTTGGCTTGCACAAGGGAGTTGCCACAACAACGCCCAAATATGATGGAGATAGTTGCAATATTAGAGAAAATAATAGGGACATTTCTTGGCACTCAATCTTTTCAATTGCCCATAGATATCTCAGCTTTTCTTGGGAGTACAAGTGGTCTAAAAAATACAGGGAGGGATGAAAATTGGTCTACATCTACATCTTAACTCCACTCAACTTAATAGCAACTATCAATTAATGTTGACACGTCCTCTTAGTGTAGGTCAAACTCTCAAAGTTTTGGTCTGTTAATCTGAATTTTGTTACAATGCAAAGATTGTTTCCATGTCTCTGCCCGACTGGCATTTTTTTCATGATAGGAATGTTGGTCGTAGCTTGACCCTGTGGGTTTCAGTGCAAACTGTTTATATATGCCTGCCCTACGTGGCATTTCTATGGCTCCGTCTGCCCTGCGTGGCATCTATATGGGTATACCTGCATGAACTCTGAGGAAAATTTTCTCTGTAACTTTTGATATGCTTGCTGCAATATATGGTTAATCTATATGTACCTTGGACTTTTAATATTTAATGATAATATTTCAGGCTTCCGTGCCTTTTATACCCAAAAAAAAAAAAACATTTTTCTCATAAATGAGTCATATTTTACATTTACTATAAATAGTTTTAGAAATTACGAGGTTATCTATTTATATATAGTTTTAGAAATTACGAGGTTTATTTATTTATGGAATGTGTAATATTCATCCCAATTTCAAAGATTTAAAAATGGTGTGTAATTTTTAGTCATTTATAAGGAAAATATAATTATTGATTGACTATATATGTGTACTGAAATTGAAAGAAAATTCAAACAAAAAGAGTGAGTTTTTGTTCTTGGCATTGTCTTCATTCTTTTTCATTAAGTCTATAAATTATATTTTTGTAAATTTTACATACATAAAAAATTTAGCTAAATAGAGAATTCTTAAATCCATTTTTAGAAGGGGTCGAATCATTAAATTAAAATAGGATAACTATTTAAAATTTATTTTAAATTGAGCAAACAATATACATATTTTAAATAAATATTCAATAAAAATTTAAACATTAAAAAAATTGTTTGCAAAGATTCAAGTAATGATTGTAGTCTTGTGGTGAGTATGCACACAAGCATATTATTGGAAGTTACAAAATTTCAATTACATCCTAAAATACACACCAATGAGGACTTAAAAAGTTATATGGTATCCTTCAAGTCAAGAAAAAGAGGTAAAATTAAAATATACAATATAATTTTGGCTTCACTACTACAAGTGTGACTAATATGGAGTAGGAAAGTTAAGAAATGAACAAAAGTTTCCACATAAATCTAAATAAAGAAGAGGCATCTGAACACACTTATTATACTAGCTCATAATTTAATTTGATTTTAAGTGAAGTTGTTAAGATTCTATTTTTTAAATCTTGTAGTCATCCACATCCATAACTATTAAGTTTGATAAGAATGTGATTAAACATGTAAGTGACCAAAAGATGTACTCTCAAATTAAGAATAAATTTATATTTTATTAATGAGATTTAAGTAAATGTGATTCTAGGATACATTTTGATGGTGCAAAATTTTGCACCCCTTATTTTACTTGTCACCCTTAGATGAATCTTGGTATTCCTTCATAGTTAGGCCAAGATGAAAAAGGATAAAATTTTACTCTTGTCTTATACATTGGAATAAATATCCTAGACTTTAAGTTTTATTTAGCAAGGAACAATTCTTTATAAATCTATGGCATTGATGAAGTTCTATGCATTTACTTACCCAATTATTTGTTCATAAAAAACTAAATCCCCATTAAAGAAACTAACTTCATATTGATAATAGATTCATTCATTTACCACAAATCCAAAACAAATACATATTATTATATAACTATTAAATCCCAACTTGAGCTACATTGGTATATAAAGAGTTTAAAAATTATAAAATCCCATTCCTAATCCACTCACTAAATGTATATTAATAATGAATAGTGAAACAATATCTTATAGATATTTGTTCTCTAAATCCTAATTGCAACATATAATAAATTATTTAAAAAACACATAAAAAATCAATTATCTAGATCATAATTGATAGAATATGCTAAAAAATGAAAATCTAGATATAGTGTAGAATAGACACTCAAAAATATTTGATAAATGACATAACAATCAATCTGGAGAATGAGGATATCTTTCATGATCTATAGAAAATAATGAGATTATAAGACAAGAATATGATTGAAATAAAATTCACTAACCAGAATCTCACAATTTCCTAAATGAAAATGCATGTTGAGTGCAAATATAAGTAGCAAAGGAGAATAAAAATATAACCAATGAGAGATGTAACTCCAACTATCCAAAAATAGGTGGGAGTGACATTCATGGAATATTTCATCTACCCTCATAATTGGCTGACTCTATCTACCTAAGAAAGTTAAAATAAATATGTAGGAATATGCATAGTATCTAATTAAGGAAAATAAGAAGATACACTAATACCCACCCCTTAAGAGAAAATTAGGTGAGTGAAAAGATCATGGATATCCATAAATAAAACCCAATGAAGTACCCATATACATATAAATCCCCCAAGAGAGAAGAAGAACTCTACAAATATAGAGAGTAAAGAACCAAAAAATTGAAAGAAAGAAATGAAGGAATAGGTAGTCCTAATGAAGTAGCCTCCCACACCCCCAAGAAAGATCACAAATGAAGAAACATATTTTTGTATAGTTTTTTGAAGATATTGGTAATCTAAATAGAATTTAGGTAACGCCAAAGATCAATTATTTGACCATGAATAAGTTATTTGATATACTACATGTGATCCTCTATGTGCTTGGTCTATTGATGGTGAATCAAGTTTCATGAAATTTAAATAACATTGGTTAATACAAAAAATCATCAATTTTCATTTTAACTAGATACCAAATTTGATGAGAATATGTTGAATAAAAAATGACCTTAGTCTTGCATTCAAAACCTTTGATACTTGGCCTCAATGGAATATACATCAATGAAATGCTCTACTTATTTATCAACCAACATATAGGAATTGAACCAAGTGAGAAATTGTATCTTGAAGTAGATTTGTGATCTAAATAATCACTTGGCCAACTTGGATTAATATTCCTAACCAAGTCAATATCAACACCTATTGCATATTGAATCCCATGACTATGAGTACCCTATATGTAGTGGAGAAACCACTATGATACCTTCCAATGTAGCTAATGGAGCTCTTTCATGAATTGATACCATGCCAACGAAATATGAAATGTTAGGCTATGTGTGAGTCAAGTAAATGAAGCTACTAACAAGTTGTCAATAAAAAATAGCATCAACCAGCAATAAGATCAATTTTCCTCAAGTATGACTCTTAAAATAAAGTCTTAAGCTAAAGTAGGATTATAATCAACCATGCATAACTATAAATTAAATAAATTTTATACTTGGATTATGCAATGGTAATATTCAAATTAGACTAAAACATCTCAATCCTAATAAAGTAATACAAAAAGCCTAATTCAATTAAAGAAAACCTCCCACGAAGGTAAAATTTCATGGTCATAACAGAGGATAAAGAAATCATCATGAATACTAAGCCACCAACATATGAAACTAACTTAATACAAGAGAATCATCTTATTACAAGATGTCGATGTTTTGATAAGAATAGAATATAGAGAACCAAAATATGAAAATATGGAAATCAATGATAGAAGATCTTGATGCTATTAGATTTACACAATCTATATCATCAAATTTTGTAGTTTTTTTTATTTGATTGTGTGCCAATTTTTTAATCAAAGGGTGAGATGAGGAAGATGTGAAAAATATTATCCTCTAAGGGGGAGAAATAGAAAGCGAAATTATGAGAAGTGTGTTCATAGCTAGAGTGTTGACTTTGATGGTTTTTCACATCATGTGTTGAAAAAAATGAAAAAGGGGGAGATTGTTGAAAGAATGAAGGTGTTGACATTGATGTCAACTAGTTTATGTTGTCAATCATGTCATGGATGCAGGTTATTGGTTGTATATTTTGAGGATATTGAGAAAATTGTAATAAAAAATGGTTGTAGGTATTCGGTTTTTTCTCCAAGATTTGCTCCTATGTTTGTGTGGTTTAGATATATTGATCATGGTTATTGGAAGCTGCTATACCTATATTATTATGTTCTTGATTCATTATACAATGTGAGTTATGTTCACCAGTTGTGAACTGTGGTTTTCAGGGTTTCTGGCTGAAGTCCGAGAAGAATGTTGTTGGTCTAGATTTCTTTTTGTCTAAGTCTTATGACTTGTGGTTCTTGAGTTAAGTTGTTATGATTATGTTGAAGATAATTTTGTTGTCTAGAAAGATTGGATCAGGTTAAGGATTGTGTGTGCTTAATTGTTTTATGTGTTTTACACTGGTTTGGATGACCTTGTGTTAAACACTACTCTCAAAGATCATGAAGCGTGTTGGGGCTTATTTGGGTCTTCATCAAGCATGTGTTTGGGTCACCCTCATTCTAATTCCATCCTAAAATGTTTTGGTGTTGAACTAATTTAAATTCAATGATGGATGACCGAATTTGGATATATTTTAAATTTGAAGATGGTATAAATACAAGATGAGATATTGGTGAAAGGTATACAAAGAGTGGTGTGAATAAATAGAGTAGATAGATGTGAAATAGATGTGAATCAGTGTGTAAGTGATGAGAGTATGGCAGATCAGTGCAGAATCTAAATGTTGAGTTTCCAGAAGTAATGAGTTGAAGGTGTACTCTATCGTTCATACATATCTACAAGTGGTTGAGTGAATTGTGGTTGAAATCTTTGTTGCAGTGATATTGCCTTCTCTGTGTAACATATCTCTTCTATCTTCTTTGTATCTATGTGGTAGTGAGCCCTCTGGGTGATTAACCCTTGTTGGACAATGAGTCCTTATTGTTTTGGTAGTAAGCCTAATCTGGCAATAAGCCTTTGTAATCATTTTTTATATTCTCTATATTGTGATCTAATCATCACCGTGGTTTTTCCCTCATTGGATTTTCCACGTAAATCTAGTGTTATTGTGTATGTTTGTTAATTTTAGTTTTTACCTTTGCACTTAATATTTAATCATTTTAGTAGAGTAAAGGATTTGTGATTGATCTGAGTTCTGGTGAATGTTTTAAAGATTAAATTTGCTACAACTAATTCACCCCCTCCTCTCAGTTGTCTTGTTCAACAAAACTATATACAAAAATCAACATGAAAGCATTAGTGTCAGTATATCCTCCCTAACAATTGGTTACATGCATAGGATACAAGGAATTGAAGAGAGTAGAGAAATAGTATAGGAAAAATAAATCTAACCTACATATATAAGCATATATAGAAATGCCTATAAAGGATGTATCATATAACAATCAAATATAAATATCTTGAAAGATAAGCATGACAATCACATGTTGTATGGAGATGGTATTAGGGAAGATTAATGTTACATGTAACATGAGTGAATAACATCATTACAATTCTTAATGGTCAAGAATACTCATGTAAATACATAAGCCACTAGAGTAGCATATGCCTCAAATGTGGAATCCAAGAGCACAAGGACACAATAATAGAAGTAAGATGATAAGTCCAGGTAGTGATTATTAAAATGTAAATGGTGGAATGAAGTTAGAATGATGAAAACATATTGAAAAATGGCATGAAGCTAAAACTTTGGGATGGGCCTATACTATAGGATATAGCTTGAGTAAGAATACCATGTAAAGAGATAGCATAAGTATAAATATATATCCATCAAGTTGTAGTATATAAGAGGAAGACATGATACCTAACCACATGTATAAATATAGCAACATTTACCTAAGATGTAAGGAGAAAAGTATGATGCCCCAATATAGCTCAAAATATTTTTAAATGATGTAAACCCATAACCAGTGTTTAATAATGAAACAACGTAACCATAGATGGCTTGGTAGCATCATGTGATAATTGATAAAATAGAATCATGTCTATAGATAAGTGTGGAAGTGGGTGCAAAAGACCATATAAGAATCTAGCAATAAATATACATAGCACATGGAATAAATCATAATATTATTAGAAATTGCTACACTTAGTTAAAAAATATGTTACAAATATATAAGCATCATGTATCGATATCATCATATATGTGTATCATATGCCAAAAAGTGTTTATATTTTATGAAACAAATCTAATAAATGGACTAAACATAAAAAAAAAAAAAGCTTGAGTGCATGACACATTGTGCTAATGCTAATAAATTATGTCATCATCAATATGATCACATTGGTTAAAAATAAAATTCATAAGAAGTGAGAGCCTGAATGACCTGCAAAGAGATTAATGCAGTCATTTGTCTTCAGGGAAAGATGGGAATATCAGTCAATAAGAAGTGATAGCGTGAATAACCTGCCAAGAGATTAATGCAGTCATTTGTCTCCAGGAAAAAAATGGGAATTTCAGCCAATAAGAAGTGAGAGCGTGAATGACCTGCAAAGAGATTAATGCAGTCATTTGTCTTCAAGGGAAGATGGGAATATCATCTAATAAGAAGTGAGAGCGTTACTAATTTGCAAAGGTATTCATTTGTCATTGCTCAAAAAAGTCCAATATTTCTTTGTTAAGGGCTAATCAATGTAAGAAGTGGGAATGTGAATCAATTCAGTCATTTATTTTTACTCAAAATAGTCCAGTCTTGCCTTTAAAAAGTCTAGGATTAATCAATGTAGTCTAGTTCATTACTAGTGGAGATAATTCAGTCTTATCAATTATATGTATGGAGAAGTTTAAGGCCTTAATTTGAAATTCCATCTCATGTGTGATACGTATTTTCATGACAATTATTAATTTGAGGTTATTTAAAAAAAAACGTATAAATTGAATATATAAGAAGTTCTCTTTAAAATATCAAAGACTACCTAATTTCAAGAAAAATAAATATAAATTGAATATACAAGAATAATTATATAGAAATATTGATGGTTTACTTAAAATTTTCTTTTCTAAATGATAGAATCTTCAAGTTTAATTGTAATTCAAAACTAAAATGGCTAAATTTTGATTGTCTGATTGAAATCCATATCAATGACTATGGCATACTGTAGTCCTCATTTAATCCATTCAATTCCTTCAAATGCCTAAGCATAGATGGAAAATGATTAATTAGATACACTTTTGAAGAATGGTGTGGCTTATGGGGGCCTTGTTTAATCTTTCATAACTTTGTAAAATATTCTTAGTTAGATTTGTAATGTAAGAGCCTATTGCATAGGAAAAGTTATGAACATTGCTCATATCATATGACATTGTTCATGTTCTTGATGAGGCAAGGTCAAAATCATTGATTTACATGGAATTTATCATGAAATATTTATTATTTTCAATGTGAGTCAAGGTGTGTAATTGTATGATCTTTTCTTAAAACCTTGTCCAAGGGGATAAGTTATGTGATGTATTTTATTTTGTGTGAGATTCGTAGTGGTCAGATACACATGCATACCTTGGTAGAGGCTAGAGCATCATTTTAAAGGATGGCCAAGGTTTATATTAGTGATGTATGGCTTGAGTAGGCTATTAATAGGATGAAGTACCATTTACCAAGATCATGGTGGGTACAACATCTTGGGTGTGTAAATGGATTTTTAATTATTTATCTCTTCATTATTCCTAATGGTTAAAGGTTTATGTACAGGTCTCATATACTAATGTATGAAGGTCAATAAGAAATGAAAGAATAATTTGTCAAGTTTTTGCCTCTTTTCTCAACTATATGAGGACTTACACACATTTCTCAAATCACCCAAAATTGCGGTTTTATTTTGAGGATTGTATTTGAGAATTTGAGCTAGAACTAGGATTTTTCTAACCTTTGAGTCCTTTTCCTATAGGATTACATCATTGTAACACTCTATTTATACATTTTGATTAATCATTTCCTTGCAAAATTTAGGGTTTTTAGTGTTTTACAAAACTGGGGTTTCTTGCAAGATTTTTAGGAGATATAGGGCTTGTTTCATTTGATATATTTTAAGCATATAAAATAACATATTTTTGGCTAGATATTTGTGTTTTCAAGTGGCCTATAGCTTCATCTTGTAGGTTTCCCAATCGGGTTGGTGAAAAATCTCATTTCTCAACCCCCATAGGATATTTTTAGGCCTTGTCTATGAAATTATGCTTCTGTTTCACAAAGTGGCACCTTTGTTTCATAGAGTTGCAAATTTGTAGCATAAATTTTTGCTTCTTCACAAAGCTACAATTTTGTTCCCTGAAGTGGCACCTCCGTTAGGTAAAGTTGCACTTTTTTTCTCAAGTTGCAATTTCTAGGATTTTTCACATCTAACCTTCATTTTTTAGCAACTAACAAGTGGTGCAGTTGTTCAACGCTTGTCAAAGACCCTTATCATTGAGACAAATAATGGTTTGATGCAGATTCATAGGTGTAAGACTTTATTTTCCACTATTCTAGCCATCTAAAGTAGCTTAGTGGGTTAATGAACATTGTGTGTCATGTTTGGAAGTGTGTGTAGATGTATGCTCTCTCCTTGCACTTAATGTTGCAAGTTTGGAGAAGTTTGGATATTTTGGTCTTGTCATTGATGTCAACCACATGTGTTGTCATTTGTGTCAACTGGTTGATGGAAGAGGTGTTAATTGAACTGTCTAGGTGTGCATGTATAGTTGAGATATTGAGGAAGTGTTGTGAGTACATGGAGCTATATCTATGATGAAGAGTCTAGAGATTATGTAAGATGCCGAGATAAGCTGAAATGATGTCTCTAGTGCTTGATTTTTATGTGCTTTTGAGAAAATTTGAAGAAAAGAGAAAATATTGTGATGAAGGTGTGTTCAATGGTTTAGAATGTGCTTTGTGTTTGTTCTAAGTTGATGCTATACCCATGCGATCTAGATAGGTTTGTGAGAGATGTTTAGAGATGTTATATTCAAGATATGGTATGCTAGATCACTATACAATAGAAGTTGTGTTCACCAGTGTGTGATTGAGTATTGAAGAGGTGTCCAGGATAAATGTTTTGGCTCCACATTTCTCTGTAGTTATGCTTCAGGTTTGTTGATGATGTTGGTGGTGGTCCTACCAAAGGTTGTAATTGGCATAGATGAAGACTTTTGGAACACATGATGTAATGCCCCGCCTTGGTTACCGTTACAACAAAGTGTAAAGAATGAAATTAACTGAACAAAATTTTTTTAAAAAGATATTTAATTACACAACTGCCATAAAGTTTCCAAGATGATGTTACTTAAACCTAATAAATAAACTCAACACATTATCATAATCATAAAACAAATTTGATGCCATGAATGGTTCAGTTTACAAAACTTAATACAATCAAATATCCACATGATCAGATTACAACAAGAGAGATTTCAATGAATCTCAATACATCAAAATGATGGTACATTATGAACGCTCTTATACAAGAGGTAAATTTACTAAGCAGGTAGTGATCATATCACAACTGATACCCATATCCACGAACATGCTCTGCATCCACAGTCACGAACAATGAAGTAACTGGAACTAGTTGCAAGCATAGGATCAACTGCAAGAAAATTGAAGGAAGGTATAGCACAATTTCCTCCCGACCACGTGGAACGCAAAGGTCCCCTCCCTCCATGCTAGGAGATAATGACAGGTCCACAAACAATGAAGACAGAACATTACGTATACGTGGTTTACAATTCACATCACGACATAATGATAACAAATCATAACAGATAAAATCTCAATAACAAATCACAACCAATAGAAATATGAACATAAGGATCACCATCATGGTATAGACTAAGAGTGTCATCACACTGTTGGGATAGGTTACCCTAGTGAATCTTCCTAGACTACCGGCCCTCTCCAAGAGTTACCTTAGTAGTCTCTACCGATTCCCGGCCCCTATGCAGACTAATGTGGAGTCACTTCATCTTTCGAGAAGACAAGATGATGACTAGCCATTCCAGGCCTTCTCAGCCTTTTCTCAATTTAAACGAGCATTAAGTAAGTAGGCGAGGCAAAATATTATCTGAATTAGTATTTAGCTCTACCCAACCCCTAATACATTAGTTAGGTTTTTACTGAATTTACACACCTACGATAGGTTACCCAGACAATCTCTTTAGGATTTCGGCCCCTAACACAAGCTACTCTTTCTATAACATGACTCAACATAAACGTCTAGGGGTAGCTATCAAATGTAAAGTTCGAATCCACAGAGGCTTACATTTTCAACTAGAATTACACCTTAGTTCTCAAAAGTTTCATAATATCAACAAATAAACATACAAAGCTATACCCCCAAGTAAAATAAACATTACAATTAAGTAACATAGTTTAGAGATTAATAAACTTGCCAATGTGATTTTCACTTTCCTAGTCTTTAAGGAAATGAAACATACATCACTAACGTTACAAATGTATACACAACTAACAATTACCATAAATCAATCTCCATGAATTAAAAATTCCTAATAAATAAACTATAGAGATTAACATAAACTAAAGTGTATTAAGTTTATATTACGAATCTTACTTCACTAATTTTGATGAAATATAAATAAACATTTTCAACATTATGTGTAAACACACCCAACAATCACATTTAACCAATTTCTATGAATAAAGAATTTACATAATATATAATCTATAGATATTATTATATTCCTAATAATTTCAAGAATTGAATTTACTAATATTATAACATAAGAACAATACAAATTCTATATATTTTATAATTCAATTACCTTGAAAATAAAATAAAACATTATAACTTATAACTTAAGTTTCTATCTCCTCTTCTTTTCTCTTTCTAAGTCTCACACTTCACTCACACTTACGCTTAGTAAGAATCTTAACTAATAGTTATCTACCAAAGAAATTGTCCCAATCAATGTATGCAAAGAGAGAGTTGACAAAAGACAAAATAATAACTCCCAAACTTTTAACACAACTTTGAGTATAAACTAGGACACCATGCATTCAGCGCATGAGACAAATTGCAGGAGAGAGTTTTAAGGATCTACCACTGAGAGAACAATAAAGAAGTATTCCTAAAACATATATAAAAAGTTAGGTATAGAAAAGTGCGAATGAATCAACATTGGACACCTAAAGATATAAATGAATATAACAGCATCCTTGTAGTTTTGTGACAGAGACATGCACGCCTCTTAACAAATAATACTCCAATTTGTTGCGAATGAACAAGAGATAACATTATTCATCAAAGATCATGGAGAACACATTATGCTCAAATTCAATGCCAAGCAGAAATCACACGTTACCTAAAGGAATACGCACTTGAATGTAAGGAGTTTAGCAAAAGTTTCTAAGAAAAAGGAAATTATAATCAAAGTCCAAACAAGAAAGGATGAGTTTGGCGTTTCAAGTGCAGCCCATCCATTTCATTAAAAGACAGAAGTTTATACATTGCTGGAACCGCGCATGAACTTAGGCTTGGGTATAAAAAGAAGAAACAAATAAATCCTCTCTCCCAAACAAGGAAATCAACCTTTAAGCCAGAATATTCAGTTCACAAGGTGGTTGCGCGCAATATATATATATAATGGATAAAATTATAATAAACATTAGGCTAGGAATCTACAAGTATTTATTCATTGCAATTACCAATATAGCAGATTCGTAGAAGCAAAAGTATATTTAATAGTTTGAATGAATGGCAATTATCAAACAATGAATTAATATAGTCTCTTCATAACCCTTGGTGCGCTATACATAAGAATAATTTTGTAGATTAATAATTAAATATAATAAAAGTCTGACTTCAGAGTAATATCCATGACAAAAGAGTCCTTTTCTTAAATTCAGAAAATTTGCAGTTCATAACACAATGATTCACGAATACTATAAGGTCTCCGTATCATCTACAGTCATCTAAATACTCAGATCAGGAATTTTTTTTTTAATTCAATATCTACTTTTGATAATACAGGAAAATTCTTCATTCTTCCCTAAATTTTCAAATTCCATCTATCACTATCAATTCACAACCAGATTAAGGACGACTTCGAATCTGGTATACTATGATTGCAGTTTGTTCTTATTCTTTTCCACTTGAAAGTTCAAATACTCATCTAATTTTGTTTCTTTGTTGTTTGTGCAGGTTCATCAAAATAGTTTTCTTATTGAACAATTAATTCCAAAATCAATTCCTGAAAAATTCAGCACAAGAAATAAAATTACAGAAGAAAACCTATTCTGAAGTTTGATAATTGGCTGAAAGTGATTTCTTGAAAACTTTGTCAATTCCGAAATCAACTCACCAGACTTCAACGAAGATGTACAGTTCAATCCAGCTTCAAAATTACGCTTGTAAACAAAATTTTAAGAGAAACATTCTTCTGAAGCAATTGCCATGCAAAATCCACTAAAAACCACTGCCGTGAAAATTCTTCCCGTGAATCTCAATTGCCCCTCCCAAAAGATATTTATTCATGCAAATAACTTTTAATCATAAAACATAACTAATAGACCATTTTGCATTGTAAATAGATCAATCAATTTAACTTGTTCTTTAAAATATCATATCAGTTCTTTAACTACCAATCAAAGATTCATTGAAAATATCTTTCCTTAAAAATATCTATTTCTCATAACTCAAGTTGCACAATTAAATCAGCAATATTTATATTTTAATTAAAAACATTTGTAAAGAATTAACTTTCACTTTTAAATTCGATAACTTATTTAATTTAATTTAATATATTAAATCACAAACATTTGTTAAACTTAAATATTAATTCACAAACACAAAACAATACAAATGAACATGACAGAATAAACTGGACAATAACATGGGGTAACACATAGATACTCGTTCGATAAAGAACGATGGTTCATACAGGCCCTGTCAATACCTCCAACAACATAATTTTATTGCATTAGGGTACGCTTAGACCTGTCAAGCAGGTGGAGCTGTTACTCGGTACCTGTATCTGCAGAAAACATCAACATTAAGACATATATATACTTATATTAGAAAACACACCGTGAATAATAATTGCAGCGTAGCAAGGTACTCATGAATGAGTAATGCCACACCGTCTTCTTCACCGACACAGACAAGCAAGATAAATCATAAGAAACCATTACAACATGATAACCATATGCAAAGTCATACGCAATAAACCATATAATGTATGAGTCTATCTCATTATCATCAAACTAACACAATCCAGATAATCAGGATGTCAATGTATCATCCACGAAATACAAAAAAACATAGTATCCAAGTCATATCTAATAAGAAATAGCATAGTATCATAATCCACTAGAGCATCTATCAAGCAGAATCAAACTAAACAAAGTGTCGAAACTAGAGGGACACTACATATGATGTTCTTGAGAAAATGAATGTTGATAATGGGAAAGTAAGTAACCCATCTTATGAATTGGATAAGGTGTATGATGAACCTATCCCAGACCTAGATTGGGGGAAATAGGAGGTAGTAAGCCTTGGAAATGATTCCAGGTAAGTGTTGGATTATACTCAATAATGAGTAAATGGTTACCTCCAGGTGATAAGAGAAGTTGGAATGGCACCCACATACCCACATGGTAGAAAGAGAAAACAAAAGATTGTAAATTAATTAGAGTACATGATGATGGTGTGAAGAAGAAAAGAAGAATTGTTGAAGCTAGAGCAATTGAACAGGGTAGAGAAGAAATCCCTGATGTTTTGAGCCAAGGAGTTTCAATGGCTTCATAGCCAGATGATCCAAATAGAGAAACCATGGTCGTTTGAACTAATATTCTAAGAAATCCTATGATGGCATCTTATTCTATGGCATTTCCAAGATCACAACCCTTGACTCTAGAAGAAGTAATTATGAAAGCACAAGTGTATGCAAGGACATGGTCGAAATTACAAGTAGTTGCTATGTTTACCTCCCCACCTTTTTTTATCATGGAAACATTGAAGCAAACTTTGGGGGGAACACCCTTGATTATAGAGGAAGAACCGATAGTAACTATAGAACAAGCTATGATGGTAGTAGAAAAATGGTCTGCTATAATACAATGGTTTAAGGAGAAGCAATCTAGGGGAAACCCAATGATGCAACATGTAATAGAAGAGTTTCCTGATATAGAAGTATGTCTAGATGATAAGGAAGAAACAAAATTTATAGTAGGAAAACTCACTCAAGAGGTGAGAAATCCTAAAGAAGTTAATAAAGAAGAGGTGGTGTTCCCACAAAGAGAAATAGGGAGCGCTACATTCTAGAGTCCCATTTTCGTAATGGATGAAGATGAAGAGCATAATTATGCACTTGATGATCGTGCAAGTAAAGATCAACCTATGCAAGGAGAGACTAAAGCCAATGTTGAGCAACCCTAGGAATAGGGGATAATTCTGGATATAGAGTCTTCTCAAACCTTGGAAAAGGAATAGGGGAACAATAAAAATCCTGATGCCTCAGGACGACATGGAAAAACTCCTCTAGAAGATGACACCGAAAGAGAAAATATAGGACAAGAGAATATAATCCTTGAAGAGAAAAGAAGGAGAGCCAGACCATGGCAATTCAGACCATGGAAATCTAGAATCCTTGTCACAAATAACGGAGACTGTGAAAGATTCAGAGGCTGTAATAGGTGATAATGAGGAGTTAAAGAAGAATGTTCCTAAGCATTCTGATTGGCAAGAAAAAAGTCATGAAACTAGGTGATGAAAAGTGAAGAAGCATCTGATTGGCTAGTCAAGCAATTGGCTCCACCAATGGAAGTGGAATTGGTGCCTCTAGAATTCAGAAGTTTAATACAAGAGTTGGAAACCCCTAAGCCCAAGGCTAAAGAAAGGGTTAGACATGTTGTTAAGTAAATTTCAAATTGAGGTAAAACTCTCAAAATAGCTACTCTTATAGAATAAAAAGACAAGCATGAAGTAACGGCTAGGGATTATCAAGTTACTACGATCAACTTAGGACATTCCTTGTGGGAGTGGGAATTGGAAGAAATGAGAATGAATTTGGAAGCGAAAGCTACCCGCATGAGGAAGGACAAGAAAGCGAAGAGAGAATTGAAAGAACGGGTTGCTCACTTGGAGAATTTTATCAAAGCTATAGCTCAGCCCAATCAGTCACTAACTAAATTGCCACCAAATCTAGTGTTGATATCAAAAGAACAAGTAGATTCCAATGAAAGAGATGAAGCATAAAATGAATGTGTTTGAAGACTAGATAGAGCATTTGGTGCAACATGATGAAGAATCAATAAGGGGGGCAATTGGTAAGTGTAAAGAAGTGTATCGTTGGTTTGACAAGTCTAGAAGGCTTATGGATGAGTACAAAGAATGCAAGGAATAGAATGACATAGAAATGCAGTGGTTAAAAGCAGTTCTCAGGGTGGAAGTTGAAAAGTTGATAAGGGAAAAGGTGATTATGAAACAGGAAGTTTCGATGTTGTAAAAATGGGAATTGCAATTGAGTTGGGAAAGTGACACTTTGCTGCAATGTGTAAATGGATTGGAAAAGGTCTCTAAGAAGAGTGAAAAGCTCATGGATAAAGATTTAAATCTCATCGAGATGTTGACACAAGAGATTTGTGACCTAAGAAAGATGGGACATGATGATGCAGAAGTAAAGGCTTTTAGGGAATGGATTGAGAAGATAAATAAATGCCCTATTCATTCTTTAAGCTAGGTAGTCATTGATGAGGTGATAAAATGCAAAAATAACATGAATAGGTATGAGATATAAATGTTGCAAAGGAATGAAGTCATGAATAAAGTAACTAAAGAATATGCAAGGCATAAGTATAGTTGGAAAATGACACAAAGTGTTCCAAGGGAACATATAAATCGGGTGTTAATTGATTTTCAGGAGTATCAACAAAAGAAAGGAGATGATGGGTCTGTTAATGGGATATCCAGTGAAGAAGTGTTTGTGATCAGGTAATGGAAGCCTAATTTTTTGGTACATGGATGTGATGGTGATTTTTTGAAATGAATTTTGCAAATTTATTCCTAGACTCAATGCAAGTTGACTAGCTTTGGGGATTTTGGGAGGAAGTGCTAGTGGTTCTGCATCTTGTGTGAAAGTACCCATGTTCCAAAAACCTGAGTTTTAAAGGTCTCAGTTGCTAAAGGAAGTCAAAATATATTTTGACTTATTCTTAAATATTTGTGTGCCAACTATCATATGCCACATGCTACTCTATGATTCATTTCTTTGATTCTCATTCATGTGCTTTGTTCGAACTCTTTGGTTTCCTTGTTCTTATAAAAGGCTGAGAGTTGTTTTATTTTGTTAGGTTCATAATGTGTGGAATTATGGAGACTTAAAATTGGAACTCCTTCCAATTTTATTTCTTTTTCCTATTTTCTATACTATTCCAATATAAATCTTGTATGCTCCATTTGAAGTTTACTAATATCAAATCCAATTTGAAGCTATCTCCTAATACAAAAATATTACATAGTTGATTTTTTCTTCCTATTAGAAATCCTATGTGCTATGCCAAACTTGAGTGCACACTGACACTATTTTATGGAAAATGATCTCATGTTTCTTTAAAATTATTTCATCATTCTATGCCTAGCTCTAAATCAATCTGGTGAAGTATAGGGTGGTTTTCTTTGATTTAGTTTTTTCATGGTGTATGTGTGGATAATAACTAGGAGAACCTCCAATTTTAGGATCTTTAATTCTTTTCTTTAGAAGTAGATGTTAAATATTTTTAGAAAATGTTTTAAAAATGATAAATTCATGAATTATTCCAATAAATCTTTAGTATTCATGAATCTACAAGGAAATTTAAGTTAAATCTGTTGAAGTATTTACAAGTGATTTGAGCTCATGAAGTATTTCATGCAAATATTTTATTTTCATGAAGTTGTGAAGCGATACAGGTTAGATTTGACCAAACCTTTGTTATGATCCTTTTGACACCAACAAGCCTAAGAAACCATAGACCCCTCATGATTAACTGAAAATTTACACAACTAACCTTGAGTGAACCTAGTGCATTAAGACCTGACATTCCCAAGCCTTGGGATCAACTGATATTGCCTTTAGATCTAGGTATTCAGTGGATCTTTCAAGAAAGGTAGGTTCCCACGTTCTTTGAGTGAGAATTTATCTACTTGTTAGTGTGCGTGTGCAACACTTGCATCAACACCAAGGTTGGAAGAAAAGTGAATCCCTCACTTTTTAGGGGCTAGAGGAAAACCAAAGTGGTCCACCTCAGCCTATGAAATCCATGATGAATCCTCCACTAGTCTACCTTTCCATATTACTAGATATTCCTTGTATTGTTTGTTCCTACTATTCTACCCAATTATGGTGTCCAAGATCTACTCAATCTCCTTTGGTGGTTGATGTGGTAACTGCTCCTTCAAATCAATTTCACGGCTACTACCACTTGAATTTCCTTCATGATACTCTATATATTTGCAATATTGAAAATAGGTGATATACCCATTGTCTTCGGTAACTCCACTTCATATGCATTTCTAGAATCAAACTTCTTGAGAATCTTACATGGTCCAAACTTCCTCATTTTCAGCTTGTTATATGTTCCTATTGGAAACCTTTCCTTCCTGAGATATACCATCACTTCATCTCCAACAAAAAACTCCTTATGTCTCCTTTTCTCATCTTCCTTCTCCTTATATTTATAACTCATATCTTCCAAGTGTTTCTGGACTTGACTGTACAATGTTTCCATGAATCCTACAAACTCTTCTAATTCTACACTCCACTTATTCTCCATATTGATATCTATTAGCTCTACAACTCCTTTGGGGTGTATTGTTGTCACAATCTCAAATGGCATCTTCCCTGTACTCTGGTTAATTTACTAAATTATTGTATTCAAAATATGCTTGTAGTAGAACTATATCCCATTTTCCTTCCTTATATCTAACCAAACATCTCAACAAGTTACCCAAAGTTCTATTTACTATCTCCATTTTTTCATCTATTTGTGGGTGATATGTTGAACTAAACATCAAATCAATCCTCATCTTCTTCCACAATGTCCTCCAAAAGTATCCAATGAACTTAGTGTCCTTGTTTGAAACTATACTTTTAGGTAATCCATGCAATATCACAATCTCCTTGAAAAATAAGTCAGCAACATGCACAACATCATTAGTCTTCTTACAAGGAATAAAATGTACCATCTTAAAAGAAAAATTCACTACTACCATTATAGAATCATGTCCTCTCTATGTTCTTGGCAGTCCCAATATGAAATCCATTCTTATATCTTCCCAAGGTCTCTAGACGGTATTGCCAAAGGTTTATACAATCCAATATTCTTACTATTCCCTTTTTCTACTTGATAAATTCTACAACTTTGAACATACTTCTTGATATCCTTATATAGTTGCAGCCAAAAATAGTGTTCACTCACTAAAGATACTATCTTATCTATTCCAAAATGCCCTACTAGTCCTCGACTATGCTTCTCCTTAATCAGATTATCCCTCATTGAACTCCTTGGAATACACAATTGTTTTCCTTTGAACAACATATCTTCCTGAATGAACTAATCCAATAATTGGCTCCACTTTGTTACTACTAGTTCCTTACATGAATTCCATGCTTTAGCAAAATTTGGATCATTCTCATACATATACTTGAGTTCTTCAAATCCTAATACTTTTATCCTCATCTTTTTCAACAAATTCCTTCTACTCAAGGCATCTGCAACTTTGATTGAATTGCCACTCCTATGATTCAACACAAATGTATAAATTTTCAACAACTCAACCCATCTCATATGTCTTTGGTTCAACTTTCCTTTACTGGACATCAAATACTACAAAGCTTGATTATTTGTATACAACACAAACTCCTTAGGAAACAAATAATGTCTCCACTTCTTCAAGGCTTGAATTATGGCATAGAATTTCTAATCATAAATTGAATATTTTCTTATGGAATCATTCAACTTCTCACTAAAATAAGATATTGGTCTTCCTTCTTGACTCAAAACTGCTCCTATTGCATTCCCATTGGCATCAAAATCAACTTGAAATAATTTTTCAAAATTAGGTAATGCTAACACTAACTATTATATCATTTTGTGCTTCAACAATTCAAAACTTCTTTGTGCTCCAAATGTCCACTTAAAATTTTTCCTATCTCCTATCATTATCTCTGTCATAGGTGTGAAAATGCTACTAAATCTTTTGATAAAATTCTGGCAGAAATTATCCAATCCATGGAATGATCTTACCTCTCCAATGTTCACTAGTGTAGGCCACTCAACAATTTCTCTAACCTTCTCAAGGTTCATCTTCAATCCATCAGCAAAAATAACAAAACTGAAGTACACCAACTCTGTCTTCATAAAGCTACACTTCTTGACAATAATCAACAACTTCTCCTCTCTCTATTTTTGCAATACTTTTATGATGTTCCACAAATGTTCTTCTCTAGTCTTATTAAAAATTAGAATATCATCCAAGTAGACAATAAAAATGTAACATACCCAAATTTTACCCTCTTGTTTTCACCTAAGTTTTATCCCATAAATGTAAAATGATCAAGTTCACCAATACATAGAAAGAAAAATTTCTATTTCAATAATACATTTCACATTTGAAATAATCTTATTTCTAATTTCATTGCATAACATTACATAATCCCATGTAATGAATTCATCTTTCAAATACAATTTACAAATAGATGCATGATCATAATTACAAAACATAGCTTACAAGAGCTTACATGTCTTACAAGAGTTGAATGGATCAAGAGTACAATTGGTCGAGATGTAACCTATTGGAGCATATATCCTCAAGTCTTGGCCACCAACTGCATGAGGGAGAGCATCACCCAAGTACCTTTTTTCCAACCACAAACTTATTGTGGTCCCCCACATCTTCCTAACCAATAAGATGCCCCTCCCTTCAATAAGGAGATTGGTGTGCTAACCCTCTAATATAATACTATAACTAAGCATGGCTTTGTGTCCTACTTAACTAGCGCTATAATACAGTGGATACTTGCCTACATTCATGACACTCCCTAGTAGCTATGCAATACTAGCTCATAGTGAATCAAAAAGTGTACATAGTGGCAACTTAAATTTACTTTGGCCAAATATTTGATATTATTTATAGAGATCTGATATTAAATAAAACTCACTTTCTATGAAGTGGTGTGATATGTTCACCCACCCCCTTGCTCGACTTGGTAAATATAATGACCATAAATAACTCTTGACCAAGTTTTTCTGCACACACATAACAAGAATTCCATACAAAAAGTGATGTAAGATTCAAGTGATCTAATTGACCAATTAGGCTATTCCCAACCTTGGTTTATCCTAATCGCATGAACAAACCTCATTACAAAAAAGGTTTACATAACATCATAAACTAACAATCTCAACATAAAACTTCTATATCATACCATTTTCCAACATCACATTTCATGCGAGCATACATTTGGCTTATGATATCCTAGATATTATGATAATACCCTCCAGTTATCACTATCTGACTATTACCGTCAAATGCTACAAACATGCATATCAAACTAATATGATTTCTCTCATCAACATTCCCTTTTGATTATTCTTCATTTCTCATGGTTCTTTCCAAGTTATCCTATAAGGTTTCTATGTTTTCATGTTCATAAACAAACACAAATCATGTCTTTCAATTTAACTCATATATTCACATTTTTACGATGTACACTAAATTCATATCTAATTTGGAGGGAATTTTCAGCTTGAGATGAGTTTGTGCTTTTGCACCTTATAGTCTCCTCACATTACGACTTTGTGTTTCTGAGACATAAATTCCTCTTCTTTAAGAATAGAATACTATGAAAAGGTATAGACTCGTGGTCAAGTATAAGATAATGGCATAATATATATATATAGGCAGGTGCAGAAAGATGGGGGGTGAAAAATTGGCCAATTCACTTTTTCATCCCGAAATAGTGAAAACGTGAGCGTGTTTTACTAAAATGTGCCTGCATTATGGGTTGGTAATGACTGAGCCTAGGCTTGGTCATTACTAAGCTAAAACATGAGTGTGTTATAATGTGCTCACGTTATGTTTTGAATTTCAAAAACACATATTTTTTAATTCAAAAAATGCACACTTTTTAATTCAAAAAAGAATTACCATAATGCGAGCGTGTTATAATGCACTCGCATTTTGGTCTACATTGAATTTTTTTTCTTCTCTTTTTTTCTCTTTCTTCTAGTATAAGTTGACATTTACATATGGACATTTACTTTCTTATACTTTAAATTATATTTTATGTATATAGTTTTAGGATGTTTGAGATTGGTTTTGGATCTCTAGGAGTTATAATTAAAATTCTAGTTTTTGAAGATCTCACAAATTTCAGACTTAGTCAAATTTCAGTAATCAACATGTCAAATTTTAGTAATTAACATGTCAAATCTCAGTAACAGGAGGTCAAATTTTAGTAATTAGCAAGTTTTATCATCTTTCTCTCTCTATCTCACTCATTTTTTATCCCTTATGCCCTCTCTCACTCTCTCTCCTTCCCTCTATACTTCTATCTATCTAACCTCTCTCTCCCTCCATCCCTCCCTCCTTTCCTCCTTCCCTCCTTTCCTCTAATTTTCTCTATCTCCCCCACACTATCTTCCTTCCTCCCACCCACCTTCCATCTCTACTTCACTCTATTTAACCTATCCTTCTCTACCTCTATCTCCCTCCCTCCTCTCTCTCTCTTCCTTCATCCCAACCACCTTCCCTCTCTACTTCTCTCAATCTAACCTATCCCTCTCTACTATTCTCACCCTCCCTCCTCTCTCTCCCAATCTCTCCACCTTCCTCCTTCCCTCCTCTTTGTCTCATTCTCTTTATAGCACTTCTCTCTCCCTCTATCCCTCCCTCCTCCCCTCTCCACTTCTCTCTATCTCTCTCCCTCCCCATCCTCTCTCTCTATCTCTCCTTCCCTATATACTTCTCTCTACCTCTCCCTCCCCCATTCCCTCTCTCATACACACTCTCTCCCTCCCCCATCTCTCTCTAGTTTAGGATTTATGGTTTAGGGTTTAGGGTTTAGGGTTTAGGATTTAGGGTTTATGGTTTATGGCTTAGGTTTTAGGTCCAACCCCCTCTCTCTCAGGTCTATCCATCCTTCTATCCATCCCACCCCATTTCTCTCTCTTAGGTACATCTCACTCCCTCTATCTCTTTCTCTCACTCTCTTAGGTATATCTCTCACTCCCTCTATCTATCTCTCTCTCTCTCTCTCTCTCTCTCTCTTAGGTCTCTCCCTCCTATGTCCCCTCTCCCTCTCTCAAGTATCTCCCTC